>CM076582.1:927633958-927922174 GCA_034641835.2 Pinus albicaulis
CACTTGCCAATATGCAGAGCACTGCTACTACCCAGTCAAGTCTGCGTTATTTATTCCATGATCACATCAGAGGTACATAAGAGATAACGTAGTTACATAACAGATTTCAAAAGCAGTTCAGACCAAGATGCATATATGTGGCCTTCATTAGATTCTCATGGTTTTGATTTTCTTAAACCATCCCCAAAACAGCCCACGCAGTGATCTGATTTTGGAGTTAGGGTCTGCAGCCTACCACTAGTTGCTCCCAACTCTCCACACAGATATTCCAGCCACCAAAAGACCCTTAACACAGCCCAGTATTGCCTCTCCTAGATGCGGCCTAAGCTGCCCAGCAATCCGAGCCTGAGCAACCTTTGAAATTAGCCCAAACAACCCTTCAAAAGCACACGCAGTCACCTACAGGACTGCGGTCCAATCACAGAAGCCTCCACACTGTCTCAGACCTTCTCCACGCTGTTTATTTGCTGCTTGCTGCAGCTTCTAGCTTCACCGAAATTTACAGAGGAACCTTTTGTGTATTCTTTAATATGTTTATCTGATTGCCTGATCTGAACTGATCCTTCAAACACAGATCTAACACCAACAAGATGCATCAAAATGCATACCTCCAACTGACCGTTTGAGGTCTGATTTTTTATTTTTATTTTTCTCTGCAGTCCTCCTAGGCCTGGTTAGGGCAACTTCACAGTCATTACAGCCCTCCAATACTGCCCAGGTTTCTTCCTTAAGGCCTGCGGCTGTCCTTCAACAAGAGGTTGCCCCTTCACGCTGCAAGTTTAGGGCAATTTCAAGCCCTTAAAACAGACCTGACCTCCCTTAGTTACAGCGGCATCCTACAGGACTTTAGACAAGCCTGCGGCAACCTCTTTTGAGGACTGTCCACCCTCAAAAGGACCCTCAAACAAGTCCTCCCTGTCTCGGCCCTCTGACAGCAACTTCGGCCTCCTGAAATAGGCTTCAAACAGCCCTATTTCTCCACACTGGTCGTACTCCTTTGTTGCGGCGCAAGACAGTAATTTTCCTCCTCCAACGAGCTAGACTTCTTGTGTATGTGTTGCACAATGGATCAATAGGTCAGAGATTGCAATTCAACAAAAATTGGGCATTGTCTTCCCCTTAAAGCTCTGATACCATGTTAATTTCTAAACATGTTCTATGCCATTTCAGATTAGGGCACACAATACTGAAGGAGATAGAACATACTAATAGATCGATGGAAGACAAGCCAAAACAGAGATGATGAATGGTGGCATTACGGGGATCACCAGGATGCTTCTACCAGCAAAGTCTCCAATAGTTCATTCATCCAAGCGTGTCACACATAACTCCAGAACAACCCAAACAAAGAACACTCCATAGACACATAGTATCAAGAACGCAGCTCCAACGCCATCAAGAGAGAAGGAATTCCTCCACACAATGTGTGTAAAATGAACTCCAAGTCTCTCCAATATATAGGCATCTTTGGGGGTGCGTGACACGTCCTTTAAGACATTTAAGTCTATATTTTATTCCAGGCCGACCTAGCACATAAGTGGAATAAATTCAAAGTACATGTTCTGCTCATTTGATCGAGATGATCTTTAGATCAATCTTACACCTCTCCGAAAGAGGAATCCAATAAAAATATTGGGATAGTCATCTGAGTAGCACAACCCAGAGTTTGGACCTAGTTGTCCAATTTTAACAACTATGTAATTATGTATTTATGTAATTAAGAAGACAAAGACAATAAAATATATTTTTGGTATGTTTGCCTCGTGGGTTTCATGAGCAAGGTTTTATTATAGGTCAATATACAACTTCTTGATGTCTATTAGGATTTGTCTTATGGTTATAAATGTATTTAAGAGTCATGTATATGAAGAGTCAAGTCAATCTAATACGCATCAAGACCTTGTCACATAAGCACAACAACCATGGCTCAGAATGATGCTCCAAATCAGCGTTGAAATACTCCTCTAGACAGCCTCCTTGTCGGCCTACAAAATAGCAATCAAGTCAGCTCAAAGGTCTGTCACACCAATTCATACACAGGACGGCTTATTACAGGTGGAAACAACTATATATACCCTATATATACTGTGCAGAAAAACAGAGAGAGTAATTTGGATTCTTCTGTGATTTTCGAATGGAATTTCAAGAAGATAAATTGCAGATCACAGACTCTAGAAATAGGATGATACAGTAAGTATAAAATGAGAAGAAAGGAGACATGATATCACATATATATAAGTATATAAAGCTCTGATATCTGCCGATATGTTACTATATGAAGATGCGGATTGATGACTGTAAAGGTGTGGATATGTGATTGTATAAAGATGCGGATAGATGACTGTAAAGGTGCAGATATGAGACTTGGTCAAGGTGCGAATATATGACTGTGTCAAGATGCATAAACAAGACTATGATCAAATGTAGAGAAGGGCTATATTGTAGTACCATCATTTGACTATGTTAAGTATGAGAAAGGACTGCAACAAGTACGTTAAGTTGTCGACCACTCTTTGAAGGAAAGAAGACAAGTGTACAGTCACCAAGGTTAAGTGAACATACTAAGGAAGCCAGTCTATGACACGGTGCTGAGATCATAATTAACGAGCCAAGTAGAGACCGAGCTCTCTAGTCTTGGTGAAGAACAGTGCAAGGAGGTGCAAGAAATAAGGATCAGCACAAGGGGTCAATGAAGAAGCAGTGACAAGGTCTTGAAGGCATACAAGGGTCAAGGATCTGTGTCATGGTCATGGTACTTGTCATCTAAAAGTATATAAGAAGAATTTCTTGCGGGTTTTGCTCTCCAAGAGGGAGAGGCTTAGGCCGAAGAGCCTAAATCTGTGTCTCTTGTGCTTTTGATAATCGACTTGATGAAATATATAATAAGCCAAGAAGAAAAGACATAAGTAAAAGAAGTAAGCTCACAAGTAATTATCAAGTAGAGAATTTGAATTAATCATCACCCTACCAAATTCTCAACACATCCATCACCCTATATTCACCTGGGGGGGGATGCCACTTGCCAACATATGACAAGGATCTCGCACATCCAAGGCTCATCTTTGCTTGGGGGATCCACTTGTAAACACATGACAAGGATCTCACACATCCATGGCTCATCACTGCTTGGGGATACATGACAAGGATCTCGCACATCCAAGGCTCATCTTTACTTGGGGGGGGTCCACTTGTCAACACATGACAAGGATCTCGCACATCCAAGGCTCATCACTACTTGGGGGAATCCACTTGTCAACACATGACAAGGATCTCGCACATCCAAGGCTCATCACTACTTGGGGGAATCCACTTGTCAACACATGACAAGGATCTTGGACATCCAAGTCTCATTAAATGTCAAGTGGTGGAACACCTGCATCCTAGACAAGTCTCACTACACTTATTGGCCAGATTGGTGGCTCTTCCCACGTCCCAAATTGTGAATCGGATGCATACTGAGGCCTATTCTTGTGCCACACACTACACAAGAGGTACCTCATCCTCAGGAACTTTTTGGCAACATTTGTGAAAATTCTACTGCAGTGTATTGGTTTATTTCCTCCTACTTGATTTAATTAATACAAGTTATTTTCAGAAATTAGATTCATAAAATACCGAAAATAAACAGAACTATAGCCTACACATGCAAATCATTTACTGAATAATTCACTTATGCAACAAAGTGACACATGGATTTTTGGACATAAGTCCCCAGAAAAACCCAAAGCAGGAAAACCGGTTCAGCAGATATGAGGGTTTATTATTAAGTAGTTCTAAGTACAGCAAATCTAGGTTCCAGCGTTGGAAAACCTAACAGAGAATAAAAGATATAAAATATGCAGCTAACCTGAAGATCTAGTGCCAAATATCTGACTGATCCACACCCTCAAATAGGATTTACAAGACAGCCCGAATTTGACCCTAGAAACCCTCAACGCTGCTTCTGAAGCCCCAGTGTTGCCTTAGAGGGACTGTGTTAGCCTCTGCGTGGCTCTACGAGGACCTACGTCACCCTAGGAGGGTCTACATTGCCCCTGCGTTGCCTCTTCTCGACCAGCGTGGCCCTAGCTACCTCTGTGTTGTCTCTGCGTTGTCCCTGCTGCTCTGTGTGGCTCTGAAGCCTCTCTGCGTTGTCCTTGAGCTGCTCCTCTTGCCTCTTGTTGTCTCTTGGCCCTGGAATCAAAACATTCCCTTGGCCAATACTACCCCTCACTGCAGGAAATTCTACTGGAAATTCTTAGCAAACCCGCCCTAGAACTCCAGATCTATTCCTCAGTTCTACAAAAATTGTGTGTCTTCTACAAGAATGTCAGTTATTTGATCATCAGTGACAATATGATGGAGCCTCACTGCTCCTCTTCGCACGATATCCCAGATATAGTG
Source organism: Pinus albicaulis (assembly GCA_034641835.2). Classification (NCBI taxonomy): domain Eukaryota; kingdom Viridiplantae; phylum Streptophyta; class Pinopsida; order Pinales; family Pinaceae; genus Pinus; species Pinus albicaulis. The sequence goes on from CM076582.1 coordinate 927,638,342, forward strand.
ATATTTGATCTCAATGTGCTTGGACTTCTCATGGAACATAAGACGAATCCCACTCTTATTGTCACAATATATAATTGTTGTCTGAAACTTGCTCTAATAGCTCTCCAAAGAACTTCCTCATCCATACCACAAAACAACTAGCCATGCTAGTAACAATGTACTCAGCTTCAGCTATACTTAGTGCAACAGAGTTTTGCTTTCTTCTCATCCAAGAGATCATGGTAGATCCCAAGCTAATGCAGCACCTAGAAGTGCTCTTTCTATCAGCAGAGTTACCAACCCGATCAACATCAGTATATCCATAAAGTCTTACATTTTTAGCAATATATCTCAATCCAAGATTGATGGCCACATGCAGGTATATCAACACATGCTTTGCAGCAATCTAATGTGCATGTGATTGCCTAATCGTATATTGGCTCAAAGTATTGAACGCAAAACATATGTCTAGTCTAGTGTTCACTAAGAACATCAATACCCCAATCAGTTACTTATGCTTGGAAGGAATTTTCAAATCAGGAACTGCAGCTTCACCACATAGTTTCTTGAAGTTCATCTCCATTGGAGTATTCATGGATTTACATTCTATCATATCAAATCTTTCAAGCAGCTTGACAACATATTTTCCTTGAGAAAGGAAAATCTTACCAGGTTTTTGTCAAACTTCAAGACCCAAAAAGTAGTACATTAAGTGAAGATATTTCATTTCAAATTCAAAAGCTAACTCCCTCTTACACTAGAGGATAAGAGGTTCACCACCGGTCATAAATAATCATCAACATTTAATACCAAAATCAAAGGCATACCTTGGACTGTCTTGGAAGTAAAGATTTGGATCAACAACACTTCTAACAAAACCAATCTTCATCAAGAAGCTACCAATGCAGGCATACCAAACTCTTGAAGCTTGCTTCAAACCATAGAGGGCTTTCTTCAATATGAACACACGAGTTTTTCAATCATGTGCTTCAAAGTCTTGTGGTTGCTCCAAAAATACTTCTTCCTTGAGGAAGCCATGCAGGAAAGCAATCTTCTCATTCATTTGGTGAAGGGACCATCCTTGGCTAACAGCTAGAGCCACAATAGATCCGATGGTTGTATAACGGGCAACGGGTGCAAATATTTCACCATAGTTTATTCCCTCTTTCTAAGATAACCCTCTACCCACAAATCTAGCTTTATATTTTTCAATATTGTCATCAACACCATGTTTAATTTTATATAGTGATTGAGAAGAAACGACAGATTTACCTTGTGGTCTTGGAACCACTTCCCATATATCATTATGAATGATGAACTCATATTCTTCAACCACTGCATCTTTCCACACTTGATCTTTCACTGCTTCTTCAAAAGTGCATGGTTCAACCTTAATAATGTTGCTCATGGCTACCAAGTATTCCTATAATCGACATGGTTTCTTGCTTTCTCTTAAGGTTCCTCGGGGAGCAGCATGTCTATCACCATCCTGTAAAGTGTCATGAAACCATAACCATCTTTTTCCAGCGCATGGAGAAGGATCCAAGGAGTCCATGGGATCCATGGGTCGCAGTAAAATTAGGCTCAGGCTTGGGATCTTCTTGTGCATCCAAGGCATCATCATGACTTTCAACATTAACAGGAGGAATGTTTATGGCTTTTCAAAGAGATGCATCTTCATCAAATGTTATATCTTTGTTAAACTCTATATTTCGTTGTCCATGTACACATAATCTATAAGCTTTAGAATTTTCACAAGAACCAACAATCATACATTTCTTATCTGAAGCTTCCAGCTTGGTACTTTTTCCTTTAGCACATGAAAGTGGACAGAGCAATCAAAGATCCACAAGTGCCCATTTTGTTCTGGGTTATATATCGTATAGTGGTCTCTTTCCTAATTCCAATATTTTGCAGAAGTCTTAAGATCTTGTCCACTTCATGTCCACTCAAGTCATGGGATGGGTCGACATCTTCCTCAATCTCGATACAAAGGACTCGGTTCTCACATTCATCAAGTGCACATGTTCATCCCACAAGAGCAAGAGCAATAGTAGCAAGGTAAATAAACATAATGAAACTATACCTGGTGATGAGGCAATTCTTTCTGTCTTTTCTAGATGTGAGAGTGGCTCCTTCATTATCCTTGCACCAGCTTCCTCTTGGATTTTACTCTTCTTGCACTAAACTACACCTTAATGATCTTCAGGATCTTTTTTTCTTGATCACATCTTCATCAAGAAGTTAGTGAAAGAATCATTCAAATACTCATACAGGAATAATAACCAATGATCAACCAATGATCTATAAAAATAAATCTAAGCAAGAGCAGTGACACAAAGAAACAACATAGGACTTGAAAATACTTTGGGATTGACAGAAGTTGTTAGCTCCCTCTTGATTCGGCTTCTATAAGTTACCATTGTCCATAAGTCATATGTCATTGGCAGAAGAAATGCATCTTCTTGATCACCACTTGCCAAACTCCATCATGATCCACTCTAATCTTAGGTATTTAGGAAACCATCTTTCTCACATCAGGTAATGTTTATAGTGAAGATGAGTGAACTTTTGGTGCCACTATTTATATTGATGATTACTTATCATGAATCAATGCATAGATAGGTCTTCCATTAATTTTATACAGATCTTCAAATCTTAATCCCAGTGTGAAGGCATGTAATAATAATTATACATATTGACTTCATTGTCTGCAATGATATTAGTTATAATCCATCTTTGAGCGCTGCAAAAGAGGTTAATTTAGAAAACTATCATTTTATCTTTTGCAAAAACCATGATTCCTACCTGTAACCACTATTTTTAATAAACTCTAATATCAAAATTACCAATACCCATAAGATTATGACATTTCTCACATAATGTGAGAGAGTCAAAATCCACCTATCTTCAACATTCAATTTCTATTGGTTAATCTTTCATAACCTTCTATGCATTATACTTCTTTTCAAGACAACAGTTTCCTACACACGCAAAAACATAAGTATAATTACTCTTTACTTTTGCATGTTTTAACAAGTACCAAAACCACAACTATTAAACACATCCAACACCTTAATTATTATCTACAAAATTATTATCATATCTTGGGTTTCTTGAAATCTTGGAAGAAAGATCAATAGCAGCAAAATTACAGCAGTAAAATTTAGCGGTAAATTTCAGCAGTAAAATTTCAGCTGTAAATTTTCGCAACAAAAGAGGAGATATTATCATATTTCAGTGAAAAATGAACAGCAAGTAGAAAGAACAATGAGAGATATTTAAGTAGAAAAAGAACTACAAATGGAGCAAACAACAAAAGACATTTCAACAGAAACAAAGATGCAAATGGAGTGGACAGCAAGAGATATTTCAGCAGAAGAAAAAAAATAAAAAATAAAAAATAAAATAAAATAAATAAATAAATAATTAAAATAAATAAAATTAAAATTAAAAAATTGTAAATAGAGCAAACAACAAGAGATATTTCAGCAGAAAGAGAGTTGCAAATGGAGCGGACCAAAAGGAGTTTGTCTTCTTCAGCTTGTCTTCACCAAAGCTCTGATACCATGTTGAAATTCCGATGTTCTATGCTATTACAATCACTTAAATTCAGAATTTCTTCATGTTGCAAAATAAGTTAAGTAATTGTAGATAGAACATAAACCATATGCACAATGGAAGACAACCAAGAACTCAATGAGACAAAGAAGTTAGGTCAATGACCAGGGAAAAACCCACAAGGGGAAAACCCAACCAGAATCTTCTTCTATTAGAAATCAATTGTTCATCAGAGATACAAAGTACAATGAGAGAATGAAGAAGTTGAAGAAGTTCACCCAAATCTGAAGAAGTTGTAGCATGAAGATCACTGGTAGCAGCAACTTAAGCAAATACATAATCAATCTCGGCTCACCAAATCTGCTCTTAATCTCCAAGTCTCTCTCTCTCACAATCTCCTTCAAGTCTCTCCAACTCTCTCTCAAGTTCGAATTCACAATACACAAGTAAGTGAATTGAGATGATATGAGACACACATATATAGGAGGGGCAATGAATTATTGAATAAAGGAGGAGTAATACACATGCCTTGAGGAGGAGTTACATATGCCAAAATAAGAGAGCAACTTATGCCATAAAGGAGAGGAGTGTAAATTATGCATTTAGGAGAAGTGTAACTTATGCATTAAAGAGGTGTAAGAGGAATATTTTTATGACGAGTCATTAAAGTGTGTAAGAGAGTGTAAGAGCAATAAAGTGGGAGAGGAATGAATCCATTAAGAGAGAGAGATAGTAACATGTGCATTAATTGAGGGGAGTTACATATAACATGATTGAGAGGCTTGAATTTCCTTTTAATAATAATATAATAATATCATAAGAATAATAATAATAATATTAATATTAATGATAATATTGTTGATTAAATCGAAATTGAACTATTACGATTGATTGATGATCAGAAGGGATTTTCCATCAACAATGCTTTATTACCAATTGATGCAAGGTGATTTACTATTTTGGAAAGTCATACTTGAGTTTCTATTTCTTTTAATTTCTATTTTCAGAAATTCCATTTTTAGAAATTCTATTTTTTAGTCTTTCTATTTTTAGAAATCCATCCCTAAGCTGCCAAATTTCAACAGTCTTGTGTCCCCTCTCCCTTATCCTAGCCTTCTTTTTATAAGTTTAAGTTATTCACTAAATCCACAACCCTAATCTCCAAAGTGATTAATAGTTGAGATTATCTCGTCACCCGTTGAGATCAACGGTTGAGATTTATCTAATTCACTAAACCTTTGCATTTCATTAGATTAACTCACTTTATCTTATAAAATTCAATTACTTAAAGTAATTTCTAAGGTTAAGGTTCTATTAGGTGACTTCCATACCCCTAAATACTTATGCCAATGCAGAATTACATGATCGAACAACTCTCATCAACACTCCCTCTTAGTGAGGAATGTACTTCCTAAAGAGACACTTGGAATTGGTTGTCCCTTCGGTGTTCGCACAATGTCCCTTGCATCATCCTCCACCATGGTTTTGCTCCAAACTTCCCGATCTGCGGTGTCTTCAAGGATTCTACTTGTCAGTGGCATATAGTTGGAAAACTTCTTCGAGGACCTGTTCTCCTTAAATATGCTCCTTGGAGCCTCAACATGTTCCCAAGCATCCCCCAATGTCTGCTCAAACCACGGGGACCTCCTAACATGTTAATTTTGGACAACTAAGTCCAAACTCCATTTTGTGATGCTCAGATGAAGATGCCAATATTTTTATTGGATTCCTCTTTCGGAGAGATGCAAGATTGATCTAAAGATCATCTTGATCCGATGAGCAGAACATTTATTTTGAATTCCACTTATGTGCAAGGTCGACAAAAATTGTAATGTAGGCTTGGAGCCCCAACAGATGTGTCACACACCCTCACTGATGGATATATAGGTCAACGTTGGAGGTCATTTTCACCATCACTCATCACACATTCTCTCTCATCATCTAATTGGTTCAATCATCATCTTGGAGGCTCTTCTTCTCTCACACATGGGAAAACGTAGTAAAGGATTTTCTGGTTTTGACCTAGGGTTTCAGCGCAGATTTGACCAGCGTTGACTTTGGTCAACACATGGTCAACTTGACCTCAAACTCTCCCAAAATTTAGATTTCTGCAGTCCGCATTTTTTGGCACAAAATTCGAGGCCGGGCGTTGACTTTGACCTGGTTGTGTTGACTTTTTGTTGCTGCTATTTTGCGTTGACTGTTGACTAGCCAACGTTGACTTTTGTTGACTTTGGGTTGACTGTTGTAGAGTTGTCCGAGAGGGTTGTGTGACACATTCTGGTTGGCTGACCGTGTAGAAACTTTGCTGGTTGAAGCATCATGTTGACCACCGTAACGCACCACAACACATATTTTGTTGATCAAATTAAGTGTATTTTTGGCTTGTCTTCTGTCGATCTATTGGTATGTTTTATTAGCATTTTACTTTGTTGTTTATGTGATTGTTGTTTGATATTGGGTATAAAAGTAAAGTTGCATCAAGCATAGAACATCTACAAAAATTTACATGGTTTCGGAGCTAAGGTGAAGACAAAGCCCAAGTTTGAATTGAGAGCAATCACCGAAGAAGGAGCATTTGTCAAGGACCCATGGGTACCTCAAACTATAATGGCTTCAAAGCTGATGACAAGTTGACTGGGAAGGAAGACTTTCGTGCCTGGAAGATGACTTTGGATTTAATGTTGGAAGACCAAGATGTCATGGACATGTTCAAAGCCAACAATGCAAATCAAGTCCTTTTCTTTAAGAACCAACTGAAGAATCTGAAGAAAGGCAGGGATGAATCCGTTCAATCTTATTTTCTGAAGTTGACCGAAATCAGAAATAATCTTCTAGCCATTGGGGAGACAATAGCTGATCGAGAAATGGTTCTCACCGTACTTGGAGGTCTCTCCACTGAATGGCATGTATTCAATACTACCATTCTCAATAACAATGTGATTCCTGATTTTGATGAAGTATTGTCGAGATGCACTCAAGAGGAAACAAGAATGAAGGAATATGAAAATGAAGTTAATGCTACCTTCACCGCTCGTGCTAAGAAGATAAACAATGGTGGTACGAGGAACCATGGAAGAGCAGGGGCCCAAGGAAAGAAAGGAAAATGTTACACATGTAACAAGACCGACCACTATGCTAGAGAATGCCCCAATAAGAAGGATTCTCCTGGGGATGACGACAACAACAACAACCGGAGGAATGGCAATCAAAGGAACAACATGTTCAAAGGAAAGAGGAAGGCTCCCTCTGGTCGCAATGGAAATGGGCAACCTTTCAAAAGGTCGAGAAATTCCAGGTATGAGGAATCTAATGTTGTTGATAATAAATAAATGAATTCATTCTTGTATATGCCCTCTCTGCTGCATCTCCACCCGACACTATGGATATCTGGTTGATTGATAGTGGTGCCTCAAGGCACCTCACTAGATTTAACGAAGCTCTTTCTGATTTGGTTGAAAAGGATGTTAATCAAAAAATTGTCCTTGGAGATAAAGCCACATATCCCGTGAAAGGGGCAGGGACTGTGACCCTCCACTTATCTCAAGGTCAAGTCCTCCGCTTGCAAGATGTACTATATGTACCTAATTTGAAGAAGAAACTTTTGTCTATTTCGGCCATGGAAGACAAAGGTTTCAATGTGGCATTCGTTGATGGGAAGGTACGCATCTGGAAGAAGAGCTTCAAGGAAGCTATCAAGATTGGGTTTAGAGTTGATACACTCTACCAGGTTGGAGGAATTCCACTAGGAGCTATGACATGTGATACTATCCGTCAAACCGAATTATCGCACTGGAGGTTTGGACACCTTCATTACAAAGCCCTTCCCGAAGCAAGGAAGGTGGTGATAGGGATGTCCAAGTTCAAAATTGATCATGAAGGTGTATGTCAGGGTTGTGCCGAAGGAAAGCATACAAGGAGACCTTTCCCCTCAAGTGTCACAAAGACATATTATGTCCTGCAATTAATACATTCTCATCTGTCTAGTATGCTGCCTGTGACATCTTTGGGAGGATGTTCTTATTATATGACGTTCATAGATGACTTCTCTCGCAAAACCTGGATATACTTCTTGAAGAATAAGGATGAGACTTTCATGTGGTTTCGTACCTTCAAAGCCTTGGTGGAAAATCAAACATGGAAGAAGATCAAGATTTTGAGGACCGATAATGGCACTGAATATGAGATGAATGAGTTCAATAACTTTTGCAGAGAAGCTGGCATCAAGAGGGAGACCACAACCGTATATACTCCTGAGAAAAATGGCGTCGCTGAAATAAAGAACAGGACCATTGTGGAAGTTGCCCGTGCCATACTATGTGACCAAGGTCTTCCGAAGTTTATGTGGGGAGAAGTTGCGAACACTGCTATGTACATACAAAACCAATGACCGCATTCCGCTCTGGACTCCAAAACTCCCGAAGAGGTTTTCTCTGGTAAGAAACCTAACGTCTCTCATTTTAGAGTTTTTGGTATCTAACAGCCATGAGTACAATTGTAGAAATTTGATAACCCACTCCGGTTTTCAGTTTCTCCTTATTACTCCCATATAGTTAAATGACTATTCCCATAACCATACATTCAACAAGCTGGAAAAATAAATATTTTCTGAAAACACAAATTCTGGAAATTTCAAAGTGTTGGAAATTGCAGAAATAAAAACACAGAAAATTGACACGTTGATTTTTGGTCAATATGACCCTGGAAAAACCGCCTACAACTCTTGGGGAAAACCAGTTCGAAAGCTCCTCTTTATTTTCTGAATATTGCTTTTACAGTGAAACAAAAAAACAAAGTAAAAAATTCCAGCAACCAAATTACAGACTTATCTCAATTTTTGTGCTTGCACACTACCTCGGAAATTGTGCCAAAATCAGCAACTTACAAAAAAGAAATTATTACAAGATTAATGACAGCAATAAATGTTGTACAGCCACCTCGGAAAACGTGTTGGAATCAAATATACGGAACAGTACAAATTTGTACAACAATCCTCCTTGAAATTCGTGCCTAGAAACAACCTCGAAATTAGCATTGAAGCTACTGTCCTTTTTCTCGATTTTTGTGCCGAAAAATCAGCAGCACTTCTCGATTTTCGTGCCAAGATTTCTACCTCAAACTTCGTGCTTAATGTTGTTGCCCTCTTTCTCAATTTTCATGCCTCCCTTTCTTGGAAACAGTGCCTCTCTCCTGTTGTATGGATTTCTGCCTTGGTATTTGTGCCAATAACCCTGCTGTACGGATTTGCTGAAGTTTCCTTGCTGGTGCCCTTCTTCTTATCACTGCTCAGAAAATCTCCTTGCTCTCTTCTCCTCTCTCAATCTGTGCATGAAAGACTGAATGATCTTTTCCCTCTTTTCCTCTGTAATATCCCTGTTTAGGGCAGCCTCCCTGTTGAGGATCAGGTGGGCCTTGACACGCTGCTGGGGTCTGCGTAATTGGGGGACTGCGCGAGGGTCCCCGTCCTGAGATGCTCCGGTGGGCCTTAAGACCCCACCCTTAACACCCTGGGATGCCGCCCTCACTAACAGTTCGAGCTTTTGGTGTAGTGGTTGGGCCTTAGTGGTATCAGAGCCGAGGTCTCGAGGTCGAGACCCGCGGAGCGTGGTGGGCTGTAATATCCCTGTTTAGCGCAGCCTCCCTGTTGAGGATCAGGTGGGCCTTGACACGCTGCTTGGGTCTGCGTAATTGGGGGACTGCGCGAGGGTCCCCGTCCTAAGATGCTCCGGTGGGCCTTAAGACCCCACCCTTAACACCCTGGGATGCCGCCCTCACTAACAGTTCGAGCTTTTGGTTTAGTGGTTGGGCCTTAAATCACCTCACAACTGTGCTGCACAACAATGACTGTGTCCTCCCTGCTGAAACTGCGTCCTCTCTCCTGAACTGCGCAGTCACTACAAGGGGCTGCTCCTCTGCAAACGTCCACCCAAAATCCACTGCAAATCACCTACAGAAACTGAAGGAAATACCTTGCTCGAGCAGGCACTCGAAGTCCCCCGGAGCCAAGGGCGAGATCTCCGACCGGAGAGACTCAGTTCGCACTAAACAGTGCTGCAGACCGACTAAACAACCGGCGTGCTGAAGTAGACAGAAGTCTAGCTCTCAATATCAATAACATATCAATAATGCCAAATGGAGTGAAACCCCACCTTTTATAGTGCTAGCTCCCTCAAAACCCTAACTGCGTCCTTGAGTTCCTCTTTGACCTGCGCAGTTACCTTAGGAGCCTATGTGAGGCCTCTCTCATGTGTGGGTGGACCCCCAAGGCTTTCCCCTTTAAGTTACAACGTTCATCTACTAGGAAGCACTTTATTTTATTAAAGTGAGTTGACCCCCTTTTTCTCACTTTATTTATTAATTTAACTATAGTCGGCAAAACTATACAAAAATCAAATATTCCAATTAGCGGTGCTAATTAGGAATATTACATCCTCTTTTAACCTAACCCTAAGTGACTTTTGGAGAATCCCTAAATCCAATGGCTAAGATAGCTTTAGATCTAGGGCTAAGATTAAATGTGCATTTAAATCTCACTTTCTATTTTTTAATTCACCCTACTTTAATAAAGACTCTCTTAGTCATTTATTTCCAAAGTCACTTTTCACTTTCTAATTTCACATTGACTTTATTAAAGTCACTTTAAAATTAGACTTGGTAACTTTATCACTTAAAGTCACTTTTAAATTAGATTTGACTTTAAAACTTATAAAGTCACTTTAGGAGAAAAAGTTAAATTCTTTTAGACATTTTTCCCTAGGCCAAAGATCAAAGCCTTAGGGAACCACCTGTCCTCCGGTAACCAAATTTCAACAACAATCGTACAATCTGAGCCTGGATCCTCTGAAGAAGTCATAAAGCATCAAGTCTGAAAGGATGTTATGCACGAAGAGTATGAGTCCATTATGAAGAATGATGTCTGGGATGTGATTTCGAGACCGAAGGACAAAGCAGTTGTCACCTCGAAATGGCTATATAAGATCAAGCATGGATCTGATGGTAGTGCTGAAAAGTTCAAGGCAAGATTCATTGCCCGAGGCTTCTCTCAAAAGGAAGGCGTAGACTATGATGATGTATTTGCACCTCTGGCCCGATATACCACCATCCGATCTATCATTGACCTTGCTACTATGCAAGGATGGAATCTTCATTAGATGGATGTGAAGACCGCCTTTCTACATGGTGCGATAAGGGAAGAGGTGTATGTGGAGCAACCTTTGGGGTTCGAAGTCCAGGATAGAGACACCCATGTTTGCAGGTTGAAGAAAGCCCTCTATGGGTTGAAGCAAGCCCCCAGGGCTTGGTACGAGAGGATAGATAGCTACTTGATGAAGCTGGGCTTCACTTGTAGTAATGTTGATCCGAACCTTTACTTCAAGGTTGATAGAGAAAAGCCTCTCATTCTGGTGCTGTATGTGGATGACCTCTTCCTGACAGCTGCTAACCCTCTCATTCATCAGTGTAACAGGGAGCTCGCTTCTGAGTTCGAGATGAAGGACCTAGGACTGATGCATTACTTCCTAGGCCTGGAGGTCTGGCAAAGACCTGGCAAGATTTTCCTTTCTCAAGGAAAATATATTGTGAAGCTGCTGGAAAGATTTGGAATGGTGGATTGTAAGTTCATGTCGACACCGATGGAGCTCAACTTTAAGAAGTTGAGTGGTAGCGTGGTAGCGTTGTTGCGCCAAGTATCATCAACTCGTAGGGGCCCTGATGTTCTTAGTGAACACTCGTCTGGACATATTTTTTGCAGTGAACACCTTGAGTCAACACATGGTTTATTCTCATCACATTCACTAGGTTGGTGCCAAGAATCTGTTGAGATATCTTCGAGGCACAATAAACCATGGGCTAAGATACACTACCGGGAGTGTGACACTCCATGGATATACTGATGTCGATTGGGCTGGCAGTGTGGTGGGTCGCAAGAGCATATCTGGATGTTGCTTAACACTTGGGTCTGCTTCGATATCATGGATGAGCAGAAAGCAGAGGTCGGTGGTTTTGAGCATCGCTGAGGCCGAATACATTGTAGCGAGTATGGCCTGTTGTGAAGCAGTTTGGTTATGAAAGCTCTTCAGTGAGTTGTTCCGGCATGTGCTAGATACCACCGTTATCCTTTGTGATAACCAGAGTGGGATTCGTTTGTCCGAGAATCCCATGTTCCACGATCGATCCAAGCATATTGATATCAGGTACCACTTTATCCGGGATATGGTACAGCGAGGCGCCGTAAGGCTCGATCATATAGAAATTGATGAGCAGGTCGCGGATATTCTCACAAAGCCCCTGGGAAAGGTCAAGTTCCTAACCTTCCGTGAGAATCTTGGTATCATGGACGACACTATTCTGAGGGTCCTATTTGACTATGAGCTTTGGAAGCTCCAGGGGGCCTTGGGGATAAGCTTCTTGGAGCTATAAGCAACCACAGGGCTAGGCTTGCCGAACCTTATTGGTGTGCTTCTGCCCCACCGCTATGATATTGAGTTGGTTCACCACTATTTGATTTATGCCCCGTATGCATCCTACCCATTGAGTCTTGGACTCATGGGAAGTACCTATCATTTGGCCAATGAGGTGGAAAAGCTAGAGACCAATAGCAAAGACCGATGGACGCATCGAAGATTGTCGTACTCTCTATGTCTAGGATGGCACATGTCTAACCACTTGATCTGGGATCAAGTCTAGTGAGGTTTCGGACCTCCAACTGACTTCGGGTCAGTTAAACCAACTTCGGGTTGGTATGAGACTCCTTTGAGTCCTATAGAGGTTTCAGACCTCTGAGCTGACTTCAAGTCAGCCGGGAGTGATGTCTTTGTGACTCACCGTTTGAAATAAAGAAGCCAGCAAAACAAGTTACGGCGGGATGATGCACGATGTTTGGATGGCACAAGTGGATGGAATTCTCCCTAGTTGAGAGGGAGTGTTAATTTTGGACAACTAGGTCCAAACTCCATGTTGTGATGCTCAGATGAAGATGCCAATATTTTTATTGGATTCCTCTTTTGGAAAGGGTCAAGATCGATCTAAAGATCATCTTGATCCGATGAGAAAAACATTTATTTTGATTAATTCCACTTATGTGCAAGGTCGGCCAGAATCATAATGTAGGCTTGGAGCACCAATAGATGTGTCACACACCCTCACTAATGGATATATATAGGTCAACGTTGGAGGTCATTTTCACCATCACTCATCACACATTCTCTCTCATCATCTGATTGGTTCGATCATCATCTTGGAGGCTCTTCTTCTCTCACACATGGGAAAACATAGCAAAGGATTTTCTGGTTTTGACCTAGGGTTTCAGCGCAGAATTGACCAGCGTTGACTTTGTTCAACACATGGTCAACTTGACCTCAAACTCTCCCAAAATTCCTATTTTCTGCAATCTGCATTTTCTGGCACAAAAATCGAGGTTGGACGTTGACTTTGACCTAGCTGCGTTGACTTTTTGTTGTTGATGTTTTGCGTTGAGCGTTGACTTTGGGTTGACTGTTGTAGAGCTTCCAAGAGGGTTGTGTGACACAGTCTGGTTGGCTGACCGTGTAGAGACTTTATTGGTTGAAGCATCATGTTGACCGCCGTAACGCACCACAACACATATATTTTGTTGATCAAGTTAAGTGTATTTTTGGCTTGTCTTCAGTCGATCTATTAGTATGTTCTATCAACATTTTACTTTCTTGTTTATGTGATTGTTGTTTGATATTGGGTATAAAAGTAAAGTTGCATCAAGCATAGAACATCTACGAAAATTTACATAACAGAATTGGAAGTTGTTATTGACTCCTCACCTGAAGATTGACTCCCTAAACTGGAAGCCCATGCATGTCTTGTTCACCTGAATACTGACTCCCTAAACTGGAAGCCCATGCATGTCTTGTTCACCTGAATACTGACTCCCTAAACTAGAAGCCTCTACATGTTGCTCTACCTTGGGAGCTTCTTACCCCTCATCCTCTATCACTACTTTATGGCAACTCATGAGACTTCCCGCATGCCAAATTCTCTTTGAACCTAACATTCCTACTCAAAACCGTCTTCCTTCGCTTTTTTGTGAAGATCCTATAAGCCTTTGAGGTCTCACTATACCCGACAAAAGTGTGAAAATTTCTTAATCTAAGAAACCCTACTGCAGTATCTTGATTTACTTCTACTTGAATTAAGTTACAAGTTAATTTCTGAAATATTCAGTAAATCAGTGAAGTAAATACAACTAGCAACCTACACATACAGATCAATTACTGAATAACATACTCATATGACAAAGTGATAGATTTTTCTGACAAATGTCCCCGGAAAAACCCAATGTAGGAAAACCGGTGCATCTAGCTCTAGAGTGCTTTATTATTATGTAGAATCTGAGTACAACAATTTATGGGCACCAAACTGGTTTACCCTACAAAGAAATAATACGGCAACAATACCTCTATCCTCGGAGACAGAAAATATGGTTGATTCACACCCTCAAACGGGATTTACAAAACTCGAGCCCTTTCTGGCCCACCGGAAACCCCAGCACTACTCTTCATCCCTCTACGTCAACCTGACTAGCCTGCGTTAACCTCTGTGCTACTCTAGAAGGGTCTGCGTTACCCCTGAAGGGCTTACACTGCCCTGACTAGGCCTGCGTCATCCCTACCTGTCTCCTGCTACCTCTACGCTGCCTCTACATGACCTCTGTTGGACTGTGTAGCTCCTGGCTGCCTCTGCGCTGCTCTGGTATGCTGCCTCTCTGTCGTTGTTGTACTCTTGGCCTGGGATCAAATCATCCCTTTGCCAATACTGCCCCTCACCGCACTGCAAACTGCTTCTGAAATTATTAGCAAACCACGCCCTAGAATTTCAGCTTAGCTTCAGTGCTCCGCCAATGTGTGTGTCCTCCAACTGACCCCAAGCCCTTCTCTTATACTTTTCTCGTTGAAACATCAACGGTTGTGATCTAATCTCTAATCGATGGCTAAGATTAGAAGTTGCTTGATCCGCGTCACTTAAGTCATTCTCATCACATGTTTAATTTAATTCACTTTAATCTTTTAATTTTCCTAAGTTAGTCTTACGGTCCTTAATTAAAAGGATTAATTAATTAAATATCTCTTAAACCTGATAGAATTTCTTCAAACGGTTTATGGGTCTTGGAGATCTCATGTACTCCACCTCCTCCACAAAATTTGGGAGTTAGAGCACATCCGATGCTACCCCAAAATCTCAACACTCCCTCTTAGCGAGGAATGTGCACTAGCACTATACTTCACCAGGAAGTACTGCTCTGATCTCTGGCATTGGTCTCTGCGCTGATGCTTGGCCTGTTGCATGGCCACCCCTCATCATTGTGTTGTTGTTGCGCTCTGTACTGCTCCCCATGACTCTACCACCGTCACTGCTACATCCGCACTGCAGCTTCCTCTCAAATTGTTGCATCGTGCTGCCAACTGCTGCACTGCAACTCAGCTGCTGAGAAGTAAGCAACTGAAGGACCCCTGCCCAATGACAGACAAGTCAGTCGGGCTCCATCTCATCACTGAAGCTCCTTAGGTCGTTGCTCTGCATTGTCCTCTTGAAGCCACTGTGCTGCTGCAGCTCTGCACTGTGTAAGCATGCCTCCTCTACGCTGCTGAAGACACATCAGCCCCTCTGCATTGATGCCTCTACGCTGTTGTTGCCTCTGCTCTGCGGTGCTCCCTCTACAGCGTCCCAGCCTCTGCCTCTACTTCATCTGTGATCTTTGCACCCATTTCTCCAGTCATTCCTTGCTTCTGTCTTAAGGATCCCATAGCACGGCTGTCATCCAAGAGTTGGGCTACTCAAGGATCCCGCCACCACTCTATAGTTGCTCTACAGATCAATATCGCCCTAACTCCGTGGTTCATGAGCGCTCATGGCTACGTCATCGTCGGAGCCATCGTCTGCTACCACAGCCTTGGAACTAGAAGTTTCCTTGTCCATCTTCCTTTGAGGACAATTGCTGGCAAAGTGTCCAAGTTCACCACATTGGAAACATTTGATCTTAGATAGATCACGCTTCTTTTTCCCTTGTTGCTTCTTAGATGTCAGGGTTGCATCTTCCTCTTCCTCCTTCTTTACCTTGCGTGAACCGGTGTTGGTCTGCCTCTTGGTCATTCAGTGGATCTCCTCTTGTTGGAGGATAGCCCACATATCGTCCCAGTTTGGAAGGTCCACTCTGCCCAAAATGCTTTGGACAAATGTTTCCCAGTCCTCTATGACTGCATTTAGAGCAGTCCTCACCATGACATCATCCCCCACCTTAACCCCCATGCCAGTCAACTGATCCCAAATCGACTGCAACCTGAAGAGGAAAGGATCGATTTCCTCTGCTTTGGACATCATAAATAACCTCAGCTGGTTCTCCAGAAGCATTTTTCTCTGGACAGATTTCCCTTGAGACAGTGTGGTTAAAGCTTTCCACGCCTTATTAGCAGTATTCTTCTCGACTATGTGTGGTACCACATGATCTTTAACCCCGTCCATGATGAAGCGTTTGGCATGTGCCGTTGCTTCATTATGCTTCTCCAGGAGAAGAGCATCGATTGGTGTAGCCAAGACTTTTTCTACATGCTCCTTCAAGCTGTATGCCTCCAGGATTACTAGGATTCTGGCCTTCCATATAGCAAAGTTGGAGAAGTCATCCAACCTATCCTGATCACGCAGTCCGTGTGGCGCCATCTGCTCAGAAATCTGTCGAAACAGATCTTCCTCTCCCCGCTTCTGCTGCTACCCTCAACAGAAACTCGAATCTAGGGTCCTTGACGAGAAAGGCACCCTCTGCTACCTCTGACAACTGATTTCCTCCTTGGAAATCTTCCAACACAACGAATCAGCTCTCTTCGATCACCCTACGATCGATCCTCATATTTCTTTTAGCGAGAAATCTGTTGAGTTGTTCTCCTCCCGCTCTTTGTCAACTTAGCTTAGGCACGATTCTGCATCGATTGTTGAAGATTTGAAGCCTTGCTTCTAAAACACGGCAAATCTGCACAGCACTCGAAACTAGACTGTCACCCTGGCTGGACTCTGCGTGAGCAGACTGGCTCAGTGCAGCCTCTGCGCAACAACTGTGCAGCGTTTGCACAGAGACTGCGCAACGCAGGCTGCACCTGCGTCCCTCTAGAAGGCACTGCGTTGTCTCTACGTCGCCCAGTTGAGACTGCATAGCCTCTGTTGAGACTGTGTCCTCCTGATGTTGCGTTGCCCTCTCTGAATTTCTGCTGCTACCTTGCAGCAAATATGTCTTCAGCCGATTTGCTGGAGATCCAACTTGATCTGCAATCGCTCTAATACCATGTGAAAATTTCTTAATCTAAGAAACCCCACTGCAGTATCTTGATTTACTTCTCCTGCTTGAATTAAGTTACAAGTTAATTTATGAAATATTCAGTAAATCAGCGAAGTAAATACAACTAGTAGCCTACACATACAGATCAATTACTGAATAACATGCTCATATGACAAAGTGACACAGATTTTTCGAACAAATGTCCCTGGAAAAAACCAATGCAGGAAAATCGGTGCAACTAGCTCTGGAGGGTTTTATTAATTATTATCATGCAGAATTTGAGTATAACAATTTATGGGCACCAAACTGGTTTACCCTACAAAGAAATAATACATATCCTCGGAGACAAAATATGGCTGATTCACACCCTCATACGGGATTTACAGAACTCGAGCCCTTTCTGGCCTACCAGAAACCCCAGCGCTGCTCTTCAGCCCTCTGCATCATCCTAACTGGCCTACATCAGCCTTTGCGCTGCTCTGGAAGGGTCTGTGTCACCCCTGAAGGGCTTACGCTCCCCTGCGCTGCCCTGACTGGGCCTGCGTCAGCCCTGCGTGGCTCCTGCTACCTTTGTTGGACTGCGTAGCTCCTGGTTGTGTTTGCGCTGCTCTGGTATGTTGCCTCTCTGTCGCTGTTGTACTCTTGGCCTAGGATCAAACCATCCCCTTGCCAATACTGCCCCTCGCCGCACTGCAAACTGCTTCTAAAATTCTTAGCAAACCACGCCCTAGAATTTCAGCTTAGCTTCAGTGCTCCGCCAATGTGTGTCCTCCAACTGACCCCAAGCCCTTCTCTTATACTTTTCTCGTTGAAACATCAACGGCCATGATCTAATCTCTAATCGACAACTAAGATTAGAAGTTGCTTGATCCGCGTCACTTAAGTCATTCTCATCACATGTTTAATTTAATTCACTTTAATCTTTTAATTTTCCTAAGTTAGACTGAGGGTCCTTAATTAAAAGGATTAATTAATTAAATATCTCTTAAACCTAATGGAATTTCTTCAAACGCTTTCTGGGTCTTGGAGATCTCATGTACTCCAGCTCCTCCACAAAATTTGGGAGCTAGAGCACATCTGATGCTACCCAAAAATCTCAACAAAAAGTCCGCTTTTGTCCTAAAGGTTCTGGCTTCGTCCTCTTCTTTGCAAGAAAATGGTTGTATACCGAACAACCAAAGATGTGCAAGTGCCATATCTCTAGCTTTACCCCTATGAATGCCTCCTTAGGAGTCTTGTCCACCAATAGCTTGTGAAGACTCTTATTTTGCACATACACTTGAGTGTTACTCGCCTTTTCCCAAGGAAACATAGGCAGCTCCTAGTCATGTAGCATAACCTTGGTTGAACTGATGATGGACAGGCTCTTTCTCTTCGCAACCCCACTCTATTGAGGTTTGTATGAGACTATCATCTCCCTCTTGATTCCTACCTCCTTGTAAAATTCCTTGAAGTTGTTGGAGGTGTACTCTCCCCCATTGTCTAACCTCAAGACTTTGATCTTCGTACTTGTCTGGTTCTCCACTTGGGCCTTGAACTCTTAGAACTAACTGAAGAACTCATCCCTGGTCTTCGACTGTTCATGAAGAAGATCTAGGTTTTCCTAGAATGGTCATCCAAAAATGTGACATAGTATTGTGTTACAAGTATTGATGCTAAGAACATAGAGTCACATACATATAAGTGAAAGAGATCCAAGATCCCCCTTGACCTACTCTTGTCAGTCAAAAAAGTAGCGTTGGCATTCTTTCCAAGTGCACGCCCCCTACACACACCCTGTTGCTCAAGGTTGAACTCTGGAAGACCAATGACAATCTCCCTCAAAATTGGCAATGCCCTGTAGTGCAAGTGTCCCAAACCTCCCGTCATAGCTCACACAGGTTGTCACTCTCATGTACCAATGCCCGAACAAGTTTATCTGTTAACCTATACAAGTTGCTCTCTCTAACCCCGATGGCCATTATTGTGTATGGGCTAGACTCCTACGGACAAATGAGCGCCTATCCTTTGTCCTTGATTATTGAGACTAAGAGCGAGCACTTATCAATCTTGGCACAAATAGCACGTCCTTAGCTTCCAAAGTCCCTCCTGACTCTAGTTGGAAATTGATGGTTCTAACCCCCTTCACTGCATACTTGGCATCAATACTAAGCTCCACATGTAAATCTGAGTCTCTCTCTGTCAAACTGCTAAATAGCTCTTGTGCCTTTGTCATATGATGTGATGCACCACTATCCAAGTACCAAGCACTCATTGAGATGGTATTGGTATACACACAGAAGAAAAATGAGAAGTCCTCCTTGAACTTCGTTGCAAACACATAAAGTTGAACCTTTGTTGATGTTGTTTTCTACGACTTCCCTTCCCTTCCTCTTCTTCTTCTCTGGACACTGATGCATAGTACCCACGATTGTGGTAGATGAAGCACCTAAGCTTGCTCAAGTTCTTCTTCTTCCCTGTCTAGGAGGTTCCCCCCTCACTGTTACCCTTGGAACCCTTTCATTTGCCCTTCTTGGCCATACTAAACAAGGCCAGGTTCTCTTTTCCATCTCCTTGCTTGCTAACATTAGACTCCTCCGAAGTGCCTTCTTGGTTGCAACCATCCCAAAGTGTTTCCCAATTGGGAAGGTGTTTTCAAGCGCAAATCCCCTTGACAAATGGTTTCGATGACTTTGGAAAACAATTCAATGCCACATTTACAAGCTCTACCTCCTCCACTTTCTCCCCAATGGCTACAAGTTGATCTCGTGTCTAGGTGATCCCCATGAAGTAACTAGTCATATTATTAGACCTTGACATCTGGATGGATCTAAGCTTATTTCTCAAGATCATCTTCCTATCCATGTTGTCACTCTAAAACAGGTCCACTAGAGCCTTGAACATCTCACTAGCCAACTTCTTTTCTGCTAAGTGCAAGATCAAATGATCCTTCACTGCATCCATGATATTACTCTAGGATCTGATGTCTTCCTTCATATGAGTCGCCTTATCTGTTGGATCAGTTAGTTCCAAAACAACCTTTTTTGCAAACTCCCAAAGGTCATGTTTCTTCAACAGCAAAGTAATCCTTTCCTTCCAGGGCAGGAAGTTCCACACGCCATCCAACCTATCCTCAAATCAGAGGCTAGCTATTACCATTTCTAAATTTAATAATTTCGCTTTGTGCTAAATCCTTCTAGCACCCACAAGAATAAAAAGTTAATGTTGGTTTACATATCTGCTAGGATTTCGTCGTGGATATATGTTTTGGTCCTTTGAAACACCCACAAAAATAATTTCTACCATACCTTCAACTAGTACAGCCTCCCTCCCTCCCTCTAAAGACTGACCTCCACCAATCATTATTGGTTGCACTGGCATTGTCATTCATACATGGTTGTTAACTGTTGAGACTTTTGCATGTGAACTTGTGTGTCCTCTACTGTCACCTACATAGTTCAAGTTCGTACATTGTACGACCCAACTTTGTCGGAAGCTTCTACTATGATCCAGTTCCTTAGCGGCTGCCTTAAATATTGTTGCAGCTTCCTTCGTTGTCTACGATACAACCTACGCTTTGTACAACCAACCCCCACAAGTGTTTTTCCTAACAATTGTTGTATGTACACCTGCATGTGTCTAATGGCAGCTATTAGTCTATCTTTTTCCTATCCTCATGGTGTTTCCAAACAGCGCAACTAGTTGCATACCTTTAGCTCACAGTGTCCTACCAACAACTATGGCTTTTGATAGTTGCAATCCACGCTGGCAGCTTGAACCTTTGAACCTTCCACAAGGGTTGTGACACTGTCGACCACTCAACCACTTAGTAATCCCTTGTAGTGACTAATCCCATTACCTTGGCAGCGCCTCTGCAGAGGTTCCCTTCAGCTCTTCCTGTGCACAAACAAGTTGTGGAGGCTCCAGTTGTTCCTTGCCAACCACTTCAATGGCTATGGTTGTTGGGAACCTTTTAATATATGCATATATTTTTGTTTTCTATCAACCACACACTTAGTTACTAACCAAAAAAAACAATTACTTATTTTACATTAGCCCTGACTATTATGCCATTATTTTTGCCCTCCCAACTCACAATTTCCTTAGTCATTGTGTGATCGGCTCCTGACACGCAATCTTGCGATTTTCAGCTTGGCCCTGCACACTACGTATAGCCCGATCTGTACTTTGCCTCTGCCCTTGGCCCCATCCTATTTGCAATACTTCGAAGATTGGTTTCTCAAAGAATGAGCTTTGACACCATGTTGATTTTCTAATCCTAACAACCAGGCAATTTATTACTTCACGGATTCCTTATTGTAAAGCACTTATTACACAGATATACTGAATAAAAACACATCTAGGATTTTAACAATTTATAATAGTGGAAGCATAATTAAACACCAATATCACAATCACATGCACATAAGAATTTTTCCCTTCGAATCAATCCTTCATGTAAATAACGTTAGAACTTACAAGGGCTCCCTTCCTGGGATAATGCCCCACCAAGGAAAATATATACAACAAAAACCTAGAATTGATCGCTCCAAACCCTAAGAATCCACCTGCATGGATTTCATCCACATCCCACCAATAGAGGGAGCAAGATAAAGCTTTTTCTTGTGTATAGCTTAGACAAGATCCATAGTAAGGTTCATGGCATCCTTTAATAGACATAGACAATATGAGGCAATTCATGATCAACATTGAGTTGCTCCACAATTCCAAGTAAGAAAACGGTATCATCACAAGCTCAAGCCCATTCAATATGGTTCATACACCAACATACATCAAAGGGATCCTAATGTCTTCAAGTTCAACCTCCCACCTCAACTTGTCATGCATGAGGTGATGAATGATAACTCGTTAAAGTTGCATGAACCACCTCAATTAGAGGAATCAGTTCTCGTCACACATTCACAGGCTATAATTCCAAATTTCAACCTCCCCTTCTTGAGTATACACTTTCTAATGCCCACACCTTACCAACTAGTCATCGTCAAATCAACATTAGGTGGGGCACAAAGGCACTTTTCCCACTCAAGCCAAGTGGTAGTCCTAGTAAACATCTAATCAACAATCTCCCCATATTCAACAAAAATATGGGACAATTTCTTCTTCATCGAAAGGAATTGATGAGACTTAGTCTATTAAACATGTGTGAACATGTATTATATTCAATGTTCATACTTCGCTATTTTGTACGTTATAATTATCTCGTTAGAGTTGCTTGGTCTAAATTGATCACCTTTGATCCCTCTCTACACAATTTAGTACTATGCATATGCTAATACAAATGAGTGTACAACATGTGTATAGCTCCAACAATTTCCTCTCATGCTCTCTTGTGTCTTCTTGCATGGATCGTACATCTCAACAATATAGAGAAGAATAGATATGCATTTTAAGGAGATAATCCAAACAATTAAAAAATATAAAGTAGTGATCTGAAATGGATCACTATACAATTTTTCATCTTTTTTGGTACTTTTAGGGCAAAAAAATGGAGCTAATGGCTTATAGCACCATTTCAGGATTAGACCCTCTTTTGTTGATTTGGGGTTCTGAAACTTCTAGAAACCAATTGAAGCATTAAACAGTCATTTTAGGGTCAAAATTTTGCCAACTTAGTCAACAACCTCTCAATGTTATTCTAAACACTGGGAGATTTCCAACAACGCAAAGATCACCTCAAATAGAGCTTATATTAGGAAGTTATGCTTTTTACAAGTTGACCTATCCTATTGATCACCATGTTGCCAAGTGGATGCCACATCAATGCCCATCACTCAAACGTGGAGTTAATCATGTGTGGACTTCCAAGAAAAATTTAGAGAGTCCACAACCCTAGTCTTGATCAAGAGTTGAGGCATGCAAAAACCCTAGCCCTAACCCTAAATGACTATTAAGACATTGTAAAATATTGAGTCTTTTTGAAAGGACAGGTTTTCATTCTTGTTGTAATGATCTATTGTCCCATAGTAGAGCACAACAACAAAGTGGGATAATGACGCAAAACAAAGGAAGTTAAAGACCCTATAGCAACCATACAAGCCACAATGTCAATGGCAACTCCATAGTGAGTTCACCTTTCTTTGTA
The DNA here is from genome assembly GCA_034641835.2 of Pinus albicaulis. Lineage (NCBI taxonomy): Eukaryota > Viridiplantae > Streptophyta > Pinopsida > Pinales > Pinaceae > Pinus > Pinus albicaulis. The sequence goes on from CM076582.1 coordinate 927,661,258, forward strand.
TTTGCATTTTATACCAATGTCAGATGATTTGTTGAATTTGAACCTTGAGGTTTGAAATTCAATGAACCTCAAAAAATTGTTTAGATTTGGTTCAGGCTTGCCAAGGTTCATGGTTTGTCTATATCCTCTATACATATGCAAAGGTGTGAGGTTCCATTCATGCCAACAATCTGCCCTTGAAGACTTTACAAACATTGTAGTCTTCTACCTCTACAACCTCAACAAGTACGTGCACTACCACGTTGGCCTTACATTTCATGGCTTGCTCGTGTACTCTGCAGATATATAACAGTGTCTGGTTCCAATCCTGTCAGCGATCCGTCCTCGACGCCTTGGTAGCTAAGTCACCAGGTTTGTGTTCGTGTTCGAGTTCGACGACGTTGAAATTCGAATAAAGTTCGGCACCTAAAATTTTACCGATAAAATTCGGCATAAAATTCGACATATAAAAATTTGAATATATATATATATATATAACAATTTTAAGCATGTTGAAAGATAAATAAGATGTATATAAATAAATAAGTATGTCAATTTTCAAAGTGCATAATGCACATTGCAAACACATAGATGATAGGATTATTGGTCAAAAATTTACATCATTTCCACATATAAATCATGAAAGCCAATGCTAAATTGCCAATAAAAAAGCAACTTTAGTCTTCCATACATAATAAACAAAGTGATAAATTCATCATAGACATTAAAATTTAACAGTAGGCCATCTTCGAATATCAAATTCAACAAAACCATGGGCCATATGCCAAACCTGGTGACTTAGGTTGTAGACATTATTCTAGCATTGAAAATTTATTATAGTGTTTTTTCTTCTTTTGGCCGTACATCTGGCTGTGCTCATTTCTTAGGAAGAAATTGCCAATTATGGAAGTGAACATGTCTGACGACAAGGAAAATTGACAGCTTGCGCTAGTCATAAGAATGTCTTTGTAGTTTTTAATTTTGAAAACATCCGAGCGATAGTGGTCCCAAGGTACAACCTTGAATTGACAAAATTGATAAATAAAGCGAGAAAGCCATTCCTACAAATATATGTGTTATATCACAACTTGCTGGAAATTGGTTGAGTTAAATAAATTATTGTGTTCACTTCTATATAAGTAAAATTCATGGAAGCCCCAAAATTTTGGTTCACCATGTTTCCAAATTTGGTTGAGCTATTTAAATTATGTTGATGTCACTTTTAAATAAAAGCAAATTGACACACGAAAGTAAGCAAATTCATGGAAGTCTCCTAATTTTGGTACACTCCATTTCCAAATTTTCGATATGTATATATAGGTCTGTGCACTGTGGAGGGCCGAGGCTGGAGCTGCACAATGGCAGCGTCTTGGAGCCTGGAGGAGCAGCCGCGGAGGAGTGAGCAGAGTAGCAGTGAGAAAATCGGTGAGCAGCAGTCATGACGGCGGTCAATCGGGCTTTTTAGGCTAAAAAAACAAAATAAAACCCTGCTCCAGAATTTTTAAAATGAATTTTGTCGAATTTTTTTAAAAAATCGTTGATGTTCACCGTTAAAGTTCGGGTTCGAATTCAGCTTCGGTGTTCGGGATTAAATTCGCCGAATTTTTTGGATTAAGTTCGTGAGAGGTTAAAGTTCGGCAAATTTCGAACTTAATCGATTAAGTTCGCCAAACCTGGTGACTTAGCTTGGTAGACATCACAATCTGCAACCTTTATGACCTTAGTAAGGTCGCAAGCTACTACACTAGCCTCATATGCAGGGCAAACTACAATTCCTTCGATGTGATACACAATATGGAGGGCATGTTCTCCACCGAGGGCTTCATGGGCACCTCAAACATAACCACTAGGACTTGAGGTCAGGTATCGTGCATAAAATAATATAATACACCTCGAGGCCAGTAGGCAAAGTAAGAAAACAAAAACTTGTTATAAGAAGTCCCATAAGGGTTATAAGAAATCAACAAATTGCATCATAGCTGAGTTGACGAAGTAAAGTTGCCCTAACTGTTAAGTTGCAACTATAATGGTGAGTATTTTGGTGAGTGGCCACTATGAGCTGCTATTATGTTACAAAACATTTATTTTTATAGACGAACCTTATGGCAAACCTTATATGAACTTCATCAGAAAACTCAAATTTGAACCGAACTTTATCCTCACAAACCAAAAATAGCAAGGCATAGTCCTTACCTTCTGGTTTGGTTTTTCCATATTGGGGTTCCCAATGTAAATTTGTTGTTCTTTGTGTGAATAGTGTGGTGTTTGTTGTAGTTTCTTTTATTTCAACCTCAGCTTATTTCAATATTCTTTGTGCAAAGCTAGTAATATTAAATCTCAGTCTTAAGTAAAACATTGCATATGAAAGAGTTTGCAGAAATTGTAAGATTCGCTTTGACAAAGAGTTTACAAATCATATTAGTATCAAGGAAATTTGCTTTGGGTTTTTTGTGGGAAATTGCAAGATCCAGAAGTTAGCTTAAATAAGTCTCAAAACTCTAGCCATGGTCGATAAGTATAGTAACAATCCAAGTGATAATTCAGAAAAGAGATTTTCAAAGATAGACGCATGAGTAGTCAATATCTCTCACAACATGATGATCCTCATGGAAACTCTAAAAAGTAAGTTCAAACCTTTTCGGAAGTTTGGTATGTCTCACTCAAACACTTGCTCAAACAAGACATCTAGAGACAAAGAAGACACAAAAAATGTTGAAAAGTGTAGCGAGATAACGTCTTCTCCGATGCATGCCTTGGCCAGAAAGTCCTCGAGTTGTCCTCAAGAAATAGACTTCAGTTGCGGTGAGTTAATTTCCAATTTATTGTAATAATCATCACGGGTTCGTGCGTAGAAGTGAGCTTCAGTTAAGTATAGGTATTCAGCAGTTTGACTACAAGATCAAGTGGCAATTCGAGTCTAGAAAAGGATGAGTTGGGAGCTTCAGTCTTTGATTGAAGGAAGGATGAGTTATAACTCTAGTGATGATTGGGGAATAGAACCAATTTGACTCAATTAACTAGTCAGTCACAACTCAACTTCCAAATTCGTAACCTGCCTATTATAGCATGGATCGAAATTTATAAAGGAAGGACGAAGGCACAAGTAAATTGTATTGTTTTGTGCACAAGGTTGTGAGACAAGACAAGAGCTCACGAGATTGTGAGAGAGAGGCTTCTGGTGTGCGTACTTGGAGGAGCTAGTGTGTAGTATTGAGGAGGCTTACTTGTGGCAGAATTGCGCTAAGAATTAGCAAGCAATTATGTGTTAAGAAATAGGGGTTGCACCCTAGGAAATAGGAGGCCTTTTGCTCTGGGAAATGACCTGTGCGCAAGGAATTTGGACCAAGCAGTGGAGACCTGTGTGCAAGGAAATAGGGCTAGGCAGGCTGCAAGGAAGTAAGAGCTAGATCAAGTGTATGTTGGGTGTTTCGAGCTAGGTTAGCATGGAGAACAAGTGTGTTCTCGAAGTGAAACAGATTGCCTCATAAGAGATCTAATTGCTCAAAATCTATCAATAAATACTACAGCAAAGAAGAGGGTTTTCCCAGTTGGGTTTCCCAAGAAAAGTAATTGTGTATATCTGTGTGTTGTATTTTTATCTCTGCATTTAATTCTACTGCTTATCAGTTACAAAATTGTGTATTTTTGTGAAAGGAAATTTGGTTTCAGTTTTCAATTATTCACTAAGTAGTTGCAGAGTTCCGTGAACAATTAACATGGTATCAAAGCAGAGATCAGTATAAAGACCAGCACCAAGTTGAACAATTAGGCTAGAGCACAGATCAGTCAGGAAGGCTAGCACAAGAGTTTGAAGAGCAGAGCAGAGTAGTTCCTTGGATAGCAATATGTCATTCCTAGGAAGGTCAAGTCACAGTTTAGAGGGTGCCTCAAATTTCTGTGTTGAAGAAGTGGATATACGTGGTGTTGGAAGATAATGGGCTGATAGAATTTGTGAAGAATCAAATACTTCCACCTCAAGATCCCCAACAGTTGGCCAAGCATAACAAGAATGACATAAAGGCAAGGAGGATCATTCTTGAGGGGATCAGAGCCCATATTATTCCTCATCTCCATGAGAAGAAGACAGCATATGAGATGTTTAAAGCCATCTTAGATCTGCATTAGGTTTCCAATGATGTCAGGAAACTTGCTCTCAGAGATGTTGAAAACTAATGTACCTATGGTCGACATTTTTCATTGCAAACATGGAAAAGAAAAAAAAAATTGACACGTACAAGTCTTCCCAACTATGCCCTTCAAGTCAGCTCCAAGAGGGTCTTCATGTCGGCCTACTAGGGCTAATTAGCCCTCACATGACGCCTGTACATAAGTGTCTGTTGGCTCTCATTTCACCACCACAACCACACAACAAATTCGGTCTTTTATTGCAGAGCTTATCCACACGTGCGAAGAGGATAAAGCATTCTTTTTGGCTGCGATTTCTATCTCTTTCAAAGGCTCGTTGACTACAATGACAGGTGCTTTTTGGATCATCTTAACTTCTGTTTTGTTCATCTTTTGAGGCCGAAGAACCTGATTGGAAGTTTGCTCCTTTGATGTGGGACATTCAACTGAAGTTAACTGAGGGTTTCGCTTGTAATCTTGGGCCAAATTTTTGGACAATTTGTTGGCATCTTCTATGGTGACTAAAATGAGAATTTTGGCCTCCTATAACAGTGACTACAGGCCTAAAGTTTTGGCCTCTTTGTGCAGACCTTACTCATTGGACAGAAGTGGTTTTTCTCTCCTATGAGCAGACTTTGATTGGTATTTCATTGTTGACTATTTTGGACTTGTTGCAACATTCTGATGTACTATTGATGGACAGAATCTCTCATAAGGAAAGATTTTTTGGGTTTTCCCCTTGTGGGTTTTGCCCTTGGCTGTGAGCCTAATCTTAGTGTCTCTTGTCTGGCTGTGAGCAAGAGAGAATGCTCCAACCTTTGACAAGCTATGGGCAACATGCACTCAAGAAAAGTCAAGACTCTATTCTAAAGGAGAAATTGAAGATACAAGTATAGAAGCATTTGCAGCTCATGTTAAGGGAAACAAGAAGAAACCAAATTTTGGCAAATTCCAAAGAAGTGTTGGTAAAAGACAAGGTCCAAGATCTGTTTCAAGGAAGGATTCTACCTCTCATAGAAGGCCTCCTCCTCCCTCTCCAAGTAGAAGAGATAGAAGAGACAGAAATGATCTAACAAATGTTCAATGCTTTCGTTGTCAAGCTTATGGTCATTATCAAGCTCAATGTCCTCAAAGGAATCGAAGAGATGACTATGAAAGGGATGATGATCATAAAAGAAGTAGAAGACATCGTACATCTGTTGTTGATCTAAATGAGCCAACATCAAAGAGGAGGCATAGAAGAAATGATTTTGAATGTGAACACTCATTTATTTGTGATCTTACAGGTTCCATTGAAAATCATGATGAAATTCGGCTTGTAGACAGTGGTGCTTCTAGGCACATGACTAGAAACCGTGATTATCTATCTGAATTACTTGAAAAGTTCTCTCAAAAGGTTGAGCTTGGAGACAACGGCAAATATAATGTCAAGGGCATTGGTACGTCATCCTTCCAATTGGAATCCAGACGTAATGTATCCATTAACAACATTTTATATGTTCCTGGTTTAAAGAAGAATTTGTTGTCCATATCATCTCTTGAAGACAAAGGAAATAGAGTTGATTTGTTGATGGACAAGTCTTAGTATGGAAGAAAAAATCATCCTTTGAATCTGCGAAAGTCATTGGGGTATGAATTAGAGGACTATATGGTCTCCTTGGTTGTTCATTCCAAGCTCTTTTTCACAACACTACAGAACTTAGTGAGGTTTGGCATAGAAGGTATGCTCATATGCACTACAAAGCTTTGGGAAGATTGAAAGATTTTGTTAAAGGAGTACCTGAACTTAAGACAGATCATGATGGAGCATGCAAAGGATGTGCCCTTGGGAAAAATGTTAAAGGGACATGCGCTAGCAGTGATAGTAGATCCAAAGGAATATTGGATCTTATACATTCTGATGTTTGTGGGCCCATGCCTAATAAAACCTTGGGTGGATGGTTATACTATGTATCTTTTATTGATGGCTATTCTCACAAAACTTGAATTTACCTTCTCAAGACCAAGGATCAAGTGTTTAAAAAGTTTCATGAATTCAAAGCACGGGTTGAAAATGCTACAGGAAGAAGAATCAAGACTCTAAGGTCTGACAATGGCGGGGAGTATGTATCAAATGAATTGATTGATTTCTGCAGGGATGCTGGAATTAAGAGGGAGTTGATAGTTCCCTACTACCCCGAACAAAATGGAGCTACAGAGAGAAAGAATAGAAATATAATGGAAGTTGTCAAAGCAATGCTTCATGATTAAGAGTTGTCGATGTTTCTTTGGGGTGAAGCTATAAGGAATGTTGTCTATGTTCAAAACAGATGCCCGTGTCGAGTCTTGGATTATACGACTCCCGAAGAAGTCTTTACAGGTTATAGACAAAATGTTGAACATTTAAGAATCTTCGGTTGTTCAGTTTTTGTTCATGTACCCAAAGAGAAAAGGACAAAGTTGGAACCATCCAGGAAGAAGGGTACCATTGTTGGATATAGTGAAAATTCAAAGGCCTTTAGGGTCTATATTCCAGGCAACGATATATTGAGACATGCAAGGATGTTATATTTGATGAGGACGCTTCATTCTGGAAATCCAAGGGTTCACACTTGGATTCTGATGATGAAGTACAGACTGCTCCAAAGAAAGTGGAACCAAAGCCCCAGGAACTTGTATCTATGAATGAAGCTCCACATGAAGAAGATGATGATCATGAACCTGTTGAATCTACAAAAGCTCTTGTTGTCAAGATAAGAAAAAGACCTGCCTGATGAGAGAAAACATTGAAGGAAACTGAAAGTCATGCTACTACTCATGGGACTTTCAGGGAAAGCAAGAAGCCTAAAAAGTACTCTGGTTATACAGCCCTAATGTGCAAGATCATTGAATTTGAGCCTTCTTTCTACGAAAAAGTTGTTGAAGAACAAGTATGGAAAGAAGCGATGACTAAGAAATATCAATCCATATTGAAAAACAATGTTTGGGAGATTGTGCCAAGACCCGAGGGTAAATTCATTGTGTCTTCAAAATGGATCTACAAGATAAAACATGTTACTGATGGAAGTGTTGAAAAATACAAGGCTAGATTCGTGGCTCGTGGATTCTCCCAGAAAGAGGGAGAGGATTATGAGGGCACCTTTGCTCACGTTGCCAGGTATGCATCTATTAGATTTGTTATTGCTCTTGCATCTATTGCAGGTTGGAAGTTGCATCAAATGGATGTCAAAACAGCGTTTCTGAATGGGGTCATTGAAGAAGAAGTCTACATTGAACTACCTCAAGGTTTTGAGGTTCACAATAGAGAGACACATGTTTACAAATTGAAGAAGGCCTTGTATGGCCTGAAGCAGGCCCTCGTGCATGCTACTCCTGTATTAATGGTTATTTGTTGAGTCTTGGCTTCAAGAAGAGTGATGTTGATCCAAATCTATATGTCAAGGTTGTTGATGGTGAACCCCTAATATTGTTATTGTATGTAGACAATTTGTTTCTGACAGGAGCTGAAGTATTGATTGCTCAGTGCAAGAGGGAGTTGGTTTCCAAATTTGAGATGAAAGATCTTGACCTCATGCATTACTATGTGGGATTGGAAATTCAGCAAAAACCTGATGGGATTTTTGCGGGCCAAGGCAAGTACATTGTTACAATTCTTCAGAAGTTTGGCATGATGGACTGCAAGTCAATGGACACTCCTAAAGTGACGACCTTGAAGAAGATCTGGGACAGTGACTCAAAGTTTTTTGATCCTACTATGTATCGCAGATTGATTGGATCCTTGAACTATAAAAAGAGCACCTTTGGATATTGTTTAGCATGAGCTCTGTTATGGTTTCATGGTCTAGCAAGAAACAAACCTCTATTGCATTGAGTACAGTTGAAGTTTAATAGATTGTTGATAATGTTGCTTGCTGCGAGGCTATATGGTTTCGAAAATTGTTCTTTGACTTGTTTGATCAAATGTTAGAACTTAGAACCAACTATTTTCTATTGTGATAATCAAAGTTGTGTGAAGTTATCTGAGAACCCAGTGTTCCATGACAGATCAAAACATATTGAAATCAAATATCACTAGATCCAGAACATTGTCCTGAGAGGAGTTGTGAGACTCGAATATGATTCTATTGATGAGCAGGATGCTGATGTGTTGACGAAACTGTTGTCCCAAATGAAGTTTGGCTATTTTAGAGAACAACTTGGAGTTGTTAAGAACCACTCTCTTAGTGAGAGGGAACAGTGATTACATAGCATCATGAATAGACCATCTCCCGTAGGTTGTGTGTCGTGAGACATTGTGGTCCAAGAGATGGATTCCTCCCGTAGGTTGTGTGTCGTGACTCGTGAGACATTGTTTGGGAGATGCATTGATGATTCCTCCCATAGGTTGTGTGACGTGAGATGTATTGATGGATTCCTCTCGTAGGCTATGTGTCGTGAGACACTGTTGTCTGGGAGATGTATTGATAGGTTGTGTGTCGTGAGACATTGTTGTCCGGGAGATGTATTTATGATTCCCCCTGTAGGTTGTGTCGTGAGAACTTGTGGTCCGGGAGATACTTCGTTGGTTCCTCCCTTAGGTTGTGTGCCATGAGACCTCGTGGTCAGGGAGATGCTTTGAGATGGATGCTATGTATCTTTCCTTATAATGAGTTTGAGAGAGAGAAACCTGGATTGTGTTCTCTTCCTTAGGTTGTGGGCCTTGAGACCTATGGATTAGTCGGGAAGATTAATCTTGAGAGAGAATGAAAAACTACCTCCCTAGCTAAGAGGGAGTGTTGAAAAATAATGTATTTAGAAATTTTTCATTGCAAACATGGAGAAGAAATTTATTTATTTTTTAACACCTACAAGTCGCGGCCCAACTAAGCCCTTCAAGTCAGCTCCAAGAAGGTCTTCATATCGGCCTACTAGGGCTTGTTAGCCCTCACATGATACCTAATATAAGATTCGTTGGCTCTCATTTCACCACCACAATCACACAACAAGTTCGGTCTTTTATTGCAAAGATTACCCACACGTGCAAAGAGGATAAAGGATTTATTTTGGTTGTGATTTCTATCTCTTTCAAAGGCTCGTCGACTACTGTGACTTGGGTGTTTTTGGGATCATCTTAACTTTTGTTTTGTTCATCTTTTGAGGCCGAAGAACCTGATTGGAAGTTTGCTCCTATGATGTGACATTCAACTGAAGTTGATCGAGGTTTTTGCTTGTAATCTTGGGCCGAATTTTTGGACAGTTCGTCAACATCTTCTATGGTGACTACAAGTGAGAATTTTGGCCTCCTACAACAATGACTACAGGCCTAAGTTTCGGCCTCTTTGTGCAAACCTTACTCATTGGACAGAAGTGGTTTTTCTCTCCTTCTATGAGAAAACTTTGATTGGTATTTCATTGTTGACTATTTTGGATTTGTTTGAACATTCTGATGTGCTATTGATGAACAGAATCTCTCTCTATCGTAAGGAAAGAATTTTTTGGGTATTCCCCTTGTGGGTTTTTCCTTGGTTGTGAGCCTAATCTTGGTGTCTCTTGTCTCTTGCTTATTGTCTATTGTTCATTGTTTACTAAGATTTCTATTTACTACTCTTGTTGAAGAATTAATGGTTGAAGTTTTTCATGTATAACTACTTGTTGATTAAAGGATAAAGAAGGAATTGTTTGTGTCAATAGAAGTAATTATCAATTGTGAAAAACTATTCTAGTCATTGCATCACTAGAATTTCAACAAAAGAGATGTTGAGAAGTATCTAGATGAGCAAAGATGAGCCCATCATCACATATCTTTCAAAATTCAGTCAAATTCGGGATGAGCTAGGTGGTGTGAACGAGATAGTAGCAAAAAAAGACCTTGTGACTCTTGCGCTTATGGGACTCCATAAGTCTTGGTATAGTTTCCAAGATGCAATGAGTGGCAAAGAAAATTTTCCCAATTGGGAAAGGTGATGGAGTGATTGCATTCAAGAAGAAATTTGGAGAGGGACGAGAGATGGTAGATCAGCTAAGACAGAGGGCAAGGAGAAATTTTCCTTGGCAGACAGAGGTAACAAGGCCAAGGACAAGAAGAGCCAAGGAGAGGTTGAGCCCAGTCAGAAGGGCGAGAAGTAGGATCTGAGCAAGATCAAGTGCTTCCATTGCCATGTGTTCGGACACTGTGCCACTAAGTGTCCTAATCGGAAGGAGTCCAGTAAGGATCATGTAGCTGCATCAGCGGAGGTAGATGCATTTTCTACCCAGTGTGAGAAAGATTTCTCATTGATAGCTTGCATGGCAAAGCTTAGCAAATAATAGTGTATGGTATATTGATTCAGGATCATCCTTCCATATGACCGGGAACAATAAGAATTTCAACCACCTAAAGGAGAAGGACATACAGTTTCAAATTGAGCTAGGAGATGATAGCATGTATGCGACTAGAGGAGTTGGCACCATCACTTTTCAAAGGGAGTCAAGTAATCCTCTTCATCTCAAAGATGTTCTCTATGTTCCAAGACTAAAGAAAAATCTTGTTTCAGTAGCTACCCTTGAGGACGAGGGTTATATTGTCATCTTCAACAAAGGTAAGGCTTACCTCTAGCACCTAGCTTCTAGATGTAAGAAGCAAATAGGTGTGAGGGTGAAAAATCTCTACAAGTTACAGGTAGAGACGGGCATAGCCTTGAGCAGCAAGGCAGGAAGTTCTCAGAGGAGAGAAGTGATGGTTGAGGAGAGCAAAGCTCTAAGGGAGTCCTTAGAGCAAGAGCAAGTTAGAGTACCTGAGAAGAAACTACTCAAGATGGATCCCCAGTCAGTATCTCAGTTTGAGTCTACGGTAGTTGGCAAGTGGGCCGACCAAAAGGATGATGAGGAGCAGAGCCCAGGGCAAGTGGAGGCAAACACTCAGTCCATGACTCCCAATATAGGGAGAGTTTGAGCCAAGGGGGCAGAGGAGTTTTTTGGAGGGGAATAAGAAGAGAGTTGGACCTCCCAATACCACCTTTCAGCCAGAGTAAGCAGTCACAGAGATACACAGGGTACATGACACTTATGACTGAAGTGATAGACTTGTAGAGCATGGTTAAAGAGAACAGGTTCTTCACTTCAGATTTCGCAGCAGGAAGCAGGGAAATCTTCTAGTTCAGAGGGGGCAGTTGTAACAACAGAGAATGTGGTAGTGTTGGAGATAGATCCAGGTGGATGAGGTTCTTCCAAAAGTACCTTCCTCGCTAAGAGGGAGTGTTGAAAAGTGTAGCGAGAGAAGGTCTTCTTTGGTGTGTGCCTTGGCCAGAAAGACATCGAGTTGTCCTTAGGAAACAGACTTCAATTGTGGTAAGTTAACTTCCAGTTTATGGGAATAATCATCACGGGTTCATGCGTAGAGTTGGAGCTTCAGTTAAGTAGAAGTCTTCAGCAGTTAGACTACAAGATCGAGTGGCAATTCGAATTTAGAAAAGGACAAGTTGGGAGCTTCAGTCTTTGATTATAGGAAGGACAAGTTATAATTGTAGTGATGATTGGAGAAGAGAACCAATTCGACTCAATTAAGTAGCCAGTCACAACTCAACTTCCAAATTTGTAACTTTCCTATTATAGCGTGGATCGAAATCCATTAAGGAAGGACGAAGACACAAGTAAATTGTATTGTTTTGTGCATAAGGTTGTGAGACAAGACAAGAGCTCATGAGATTGTGAGAGAGAGGCTTGTGGTGTGCGTATTTGGAGGAGCTAGAGTGCGATATTGAGGAGGATTTCTTGTGGCAAAATTGTGCTAAGAATTAGCAAGCAATTTTGTGCTAAGAAATAGGGGTTGTGCCCTAGGAAATAGGAGGCCCTTTGCACTAGGAAATGACATGTGCACAAGGAATTCAGGCCATGCAGTGGAGACTTGTGTGCAAGGACATAGGGCCAGGCAGATCGCAAGGAAGTAGGAGCTGGATCAAGTGTATGCAAGGTGTTTCAAGCTAGGTTAGTAGTAAGAACAAGAGTGATCTCAAAGTGAAACAAATTGCCTTATAAGAGATCTGATTACTCAAACTCTATCAATAAATACTATAGCAAAGAAGAGGGTTTTCCCAGTTGGGTTTCCCAAAAAAAAAAAAATTGTGTAAATTTATGTGTTGTGTTTTTATCTTTGTGTTTAATTCCGCTGCTTATCAATTAAAAAAAAATGTGTCTTTGTGAAAGGAAGTTTGGTTTCAGTTTTCAGTTATTCATTAAGTAGTTGAAGAGTTTCGTGGACAATTAACAAAAAAGGAGTTAGATAAAGAGAGACTGAATTACAACATCATTTCTTTCGAATCTTTGTTTAAAGTGGAAGCAGATCTAGACATCAAACCTTATTAAGGTGATATTGATGTTGTTAAGTTGAATCAATAGTTACAACAATTCAAAGTCTATTTCAGCATCCATAACATAGGAGGGAAAAAAAAAAGTCATTTTCCCAAATGATGTTAGAGGACCATGCCCAAACACAATGGGAAAGCCACACGAACACTTAGGCCAGAGGATGATTCCCCAATAACTAAGTGGGAGGTGTTTAAAGCCCTCATTTAGTCTCAGTTCTACCCTCTTAGATACAATGAGAACTAGTGGATCCATTGGATTTACTTCCAACAAAAGCAAGTGTGGAGTGTACAATTGCACACCATTGTGCTCAGAAAACAAGCTATTATGTTGAGAATATCTCCTAAAAACTCAAATTTACACCTCGAGTATTTGGGTGGTCTAGTCTCCACAATCATTTAAGAAGGCAAGTGATGCTCTTTAAACCTAGGACTTTTGATGAGACTTATGTACAAACACAATATCTAGAGATGGAGAAGTAGAAAGGGCAACAAAGTGGTTCCAAACAAAAAGACTATCAAGACACTTCCAAGAAGGGAAAGAAGTGGAGAGGAAATAATATGACGACAACAGTCATTGTGCATCAATGCAAGGATCCAAACCACCACTATAACCATTGTAAAATCAAAAGATAAGTGTTGGAAGCTACATCCAAAGTTGAATCCAAAGAACTAGAAGGGCGCCAACATGAAGAACATGCTAATAGTGTATTAAGGCAACCAAGTAGAGAGTGGTGCATATGTAGACAAAAAGATCATCTACATTACAATGCTGAAAAAGGTGAACTTGAGTTGCCTCCATCCCAAGGAAGAGAAGGAGATCGCCATATTCTTCCATATTAAAATCCAAATCAAGAAGAAAAAGGTGGATGCTCTATTCGATTTTGGTTCATAAGCCAACCTCATCATAGAGGATCTAGTAAGAAAGTATGAAGTAGAAGTTCATGACCATCCTCGTTCATACCTACTAGGATGGATAAATAAGGATGCAGAACTCAAGGTCACTACAAAGTGTAAGATCAAATATGCTATATGCACAAACTATACTGATTAAGTGTAGGTAGATGTACTACAACTTGATGTGTGTGGTGTAGTGTTTGGAAGCCCCCACATGTGCATGAGTGATGCAATCTTCATGTGGAGACAAAACCAACACCACTTGATCAAGGATGGGAATTCCTCTATCATCAAATGCAAGTAAAGGTACATCCAAGATCTCTCTAGTAAATGCTAACCAAGCCAAGACACTGATCAACTCAAGTAGGAAGTTTCTATTACTCTTTTTAAGACAAAATTGTTTGGAAGCCCCCACACGTGCACGAGTGATGCAATATTCATGTGGAGACAAAACCAACACCACTTGATCAAGGATGGGAATTCTTCCATCTTCAAATGCAAGTAAAGGTAAATCCAAGATCTCTCCCTTAAATGCTAACCAATCCAAGACACTGATCAACTCAAGTAGGAAGTTTGTATTACTCTTTTTAAGACAGAAATGACAAGGAGATGAATTGATAAAAGTAAATGCATATATGGAGGGATGTACTAAAGAGTAGAAACATTGGTTGGTGGAATCTTGACAGATGTATAAAGAAATGTTCCAAAAGCCCTAAGTGTCACCACATAAGAGAGAATGGAGAACAAGATACAACTATTGAATAACTCCCCACTACCCAAACATAGGATTGTAGAGACAATCCATGCTAGAAGCAGATGAAGTGAAAAAAATACTTGCAGCAACTGTTGGAGCAAAGACTAATTAGACCAATCACCTTAACTTGTGGGTCACCTCTCATCATAGTGGCCCAAGAAAGATGGGACTTGGAGATGTATATCAATTGCAAAGATCTAAATAAGATCACCATCAAGAATCAATACCCTCTACCCAATATCAATGACTTGCTAGATCAGCTACAGCATGCTAAGTACTTCATCATGTTGGATCTCGATTCTTGAATCGAGATACCACCAGGTGCCAGTAAAAGAAGAATACACCTCAAAGACTGCCTTCAAAACAAAGCAAGGTCTATAAGTATTATGAACGGTTTAGTTATGCCTTTTGGTTTATGTAATGCACCTGCTAAATTTATGTATTTAATGAACTATGTATCACGTCCCTTTCTAAATTCATTTGTAATAGTGTACTTGTATGATATATTGATATTATTAATACTTGAAAAGAGCATGTCTCAAATCTCATGCAAAGGTTAGAGATCCTAAAAAAACAACAAAAGGTGAAAAACCTTAAGAAATGTGAATTTGCCTAGAAATCCTTGGTGTGTTTGAGGTATGTTATTGGTGGAAGGAAACTTGAGATTAATATATGAAGATTGAGGTCATCATCAAGCAGGCAACTCCTACATGTCATTGAAGTGTTTATGAGCATAGCACAATACCTTATCTCAAATCTCATGCAAGGGTTAGAGGCCCTAAGAAACAACAATTATTGACAAACCTTAAGAAATGTGAATTTTCGTAGGAGTCCTTGGTGTGCTTGTGGTATGTTATTAATGGAGGGAAACTCAAGATTGATCTTATGAAGATGGAGGACATCATCAAGCGACTAACTCCTACATGTCATTGTGATTGTGAGTGTAGCATAGTACCTTCATCAGCTTACAGCATCCTTTTAGCTCTGGCAACACCACTCAATGCCATAATAAACAACAACAAGAGTTTTCAATGAGTAAAGAATCAGGAAAAGGATTTTGAATAACTAAAATGGAAGATTAGTTATGCACCATTTCTCACAATGCCCAATTTGCAACATCCCTTCAAACTGGAGATGGATGCAAGTGGATATGCTATGGGAGTATTCTTCATGCAAGGAAGCATTAGAGAAGTTTTGAGGTCTAAAATGAGCCTCCTAAGGAATATTATAAAATAATAGTGGAAATAATAAAATAAGATTATATTACATCATCAAATTTTAGAGGGAAAAAAAAAAAACTACTTTTTCAACTTATCTCCCTACGGTTTTACTCAAATTTCAAGCAAAAACACCTGTTGGATGCAGAATTTAATTCTTCAACAAAGGAGTACCCATGTTGCATACTTTCAAAGGACCCTGCTAAACGAAAAATGAGAAATACATGAAAAAACATGATTGCAACATGTTTTTTCATGTTTTTCTCATTTTTCATAGAGTAAGGTTCATCAAAAATATGCAACATGCGTACTCCTTGGAAGAGGAATTAAATTTTGCATCCAACAAGTGCTTCTGCTCGAAACTTGAGTAAAACCATAGGGAGATAAGTTGAAAATACGAGTTGAAAAAAATAGTTTTTTTTTTTAATTTGTTTACCGTTTTACTCCGAAAATGGTGAATCATCCCCCATG
This sequence comes from Pinus albicaulis, assembly GCA_034641835.2. Taxonomy (NCBI): domain Eukaryota; kingdom Viridiplantae; phylum Streptophyta; class Pinopsida; order Pinales; family Pinaceae; genus Pinus; species Pinus albicaulis. The sequence continues at coordinate 927,676,998 of CM076582.1, forward strand.
GTTGACATCATCATCTTGAATCCTATTGGTTCTTATAAAGTTGATTTTAGTTGTAAATTTTTGTTTAGAGGCCAATTTTAGACCTCAAAATTTCTCTAATGCAAGCCAATATGTTATCATTCTAAAATGCTCCATGGTAGAGTCCCAAACTGCACAACATATGTCAAAGAATGTTATGCCCTAGTTCAAGCTATTAAGAAATGGAAATATTATCTAATGGGCAAGGAAACTATCATCCACAACAATCACCAACAAGTACAACATTTACAGGACTAGAATAAGCTTCAACAAACAAGATAGTACAAATGGATAGGATTTTTACAACAATTTCTTCTTATCAACAAATATAATAATGGTAGTACAAATATAGTTGGTATATGCTTTCAAGACCACCCACACAAAGATCACAACTTGGGTGCTTTTATGCACATGTGGCCTTTCACCCATTATGCAAAGAGAAATACACAAGATGAGAAATTCAAGAAGGTATTTTGGTAACTACAAGGCTAAGTTTGTGTAGAAGAAGGTGACAGCAAGGTTGACTATCATCTCCAAGATTGATTGCTCTACAACTTGGATAAGCTCTTTGTTCCTGAAGAAAAAATATTAAACATATCCAAGAAGGTCACACCTCCAAAGTTGCAGGGCATTTTGGCATAGGAAAAACAATGGCCAACTAATGAAGGTATGTGTATTGACCTAGAATGCAATAAATGTAGCTCGGATTATTAGAGGATGAATACTTTCTTGTACCAACAAGCCCAGTGATAGTAAGCAAGGTTTATAACATCCCTTACCTATACCTACTAGACAATGAAAGAACACCTCCATGGATTTTGGGGTTGGTTTGCCAAGCACCAATAGGGGACATGACTAACTATTTGTGATATTTATAACTTTTAGTAAGATGTGAATTGCCTTGCCTTACAAAAAGACCATTGAGGAACAAGATATGGGAATCATGTTATTTGAAAAGGTCTAGGTGCACTTTGGGATACCAAGAAGCATCATCTCAAATAGAGATATTGAATTTCTCAATGTCTTTTGGATGACACTTTTGCATAAAATGGACACCAAATTAAAGAGATCTAATGCTTTCCATCCGCAAACACATGGGAAAATAAAAATAGTGAATAGAATAATTCAAATTTTGAGGGTTATAATGAAAAGCATCCAAGAACTTGGGATGGAGATTTGATTTATATTCAACACACTTATAACAAAGTGGTCCACACTCCCACCGACAAGTCCCCTTTTGAAACTCGCTTGAGATATTTGCCACCTTCAACTCTAGACGTTTTATATGGAGGACAACGAGGAGAAGCCAGGGAAGACACCATAAGAGAAGCATTGAAGACTCAAAAATGCATTGAAGAAAATAGATAGATCTATTTGCAAAATTGCAAATACAAGAGATGTTGAATAATTCACAAGAAAAGTGCAAGCCTCAACATGACCAACACAAAATTGAGAAGACATTCAAGGTAGGAGACCAAGTTTAGTTGTATCCGAACAAAGAAAACCTACAAGTTCCTAGTAAGAAGATCAAGGCTCCACAATGCAATCCTTTTGAAATGTTACAGAAGGTAAATGACAATGCCTACATACTAATTCTACCTCCATATATGTACATTTACGGAGTTGATAATCTAAAAAATATGATTCTATAATCCTTCCATGTTTAGACCAAAAAACTAACAAGTCCTACCTACCTACCATAAAGGACTTTGCACCAAAAGCTCAAGCATAGTTAGCAGAGGATAAAGTCTTGCAAAAGAAGTTGCAAAAGTTTAGAACAACTAGATTAGGGCAACAAAAACTCTATAAAGTTAATTTGAAAGGACAACTTCCAGGCAAGGCCAAATGGTACCCGACAAAGGTACAGGAAAAAATTTCTCAAATTTTCTCACCTCCTTCAATAAAAGTTTTTGCAGAATAGAATCCTCCCCAAATAGGGAAGGTATGTTCTGAAATGAATCATTCTATAATTTTTTGTCTATTTGGGTACTTCTTGGGTGGAAAAAATGGAGCTTATGGCTTGTAGGGACCATTTTAAGGGAAAGTCCTCTTTAGGTGACTTGGGATCCCGAAACTTCTGGACATTGTTTGAGGCAGTAAATGATCATTTTTGGAATCAAATCTTCGTGGACGTAAATCATAGCCTCTCGACATTGTGTTACATATCAAGACCCTACTAATAGCACAAAGATCACCTCAATCAGAGTTCATAGGAGGAATTTATACCTCCTGCAAGTTGACATATCTTATTGAACATGGTGGTGCCAAGTGCATGCCACATCAGCTCCCATTACTCACACATACAAATTTCAAGAAGATTCTAGAGGGGGCGAAACCCTAATCCTAATTCAAGGATGAAGAATGTAAAACCCTAAACCACTATCAAGACATTGTTGAATACTAGGCCACTGCGAAATGAAGGGGTTCCATTCTTGTTTTATTAATTTACTATTCCATGGTTAAGTCGGGGAAAGGAGTGGGATATTGGAGCAAAACAAAAGGAAGTAGAAGACCTTGTAGCAGCCATACAAGCAACAGTGTCAATGGCAACTCCATAGTGAGCTCGCCTTTCTTTCTATTTGTATTTCGTCAAAGAAGAAAAGGGCAAGGCATAATCCTCACCTTCTAGCCAAGCTTTCCCACATTGGGTTTCCTAGGGTGCACCTTGTGTTCTTTGTGTGGATGGTGTGGTATTTTCTTTAGTTTTGTTTATTTCAGTCTCAATTTATTTTAATATTTTGTACACTAAGCTAGTAATATTAAATCCAAACCTTAACTAAACCACTACAAAACAAAGAGTTTGTAGGGTCAATTGGGTCTAACTAGGGTGGTTGGGAGGAATGATTGTTATCATCTAGGTTTCCTAGGGTACATCCTGTGTTTTTTGTGTGCATGGTGTGGTATTTGCTTTAGTTTTGTTTATTTCAGTCTCAATTTATTTTACCGTTTTGTACACTAAGCTAGTAATATTAAATCCAAACCTTAACTAAACCACTGCACAACAAAGAGTTTGCAAGGTCAATTGGGTCTAACTAGGTGGTTGGGAGGAATGATTGTTATCCTCCCCACCCAAGTTCAATTCGCACAAGTGACATATTGAGCTCTTCACAAATACATTGTTGTAATGGCTTCAAGCCATGTTGTTGACTGGCCTTGTGCCTTGAAGATTCCAGAATTTTCCTTGGATAACATCCTCAAAATGAGGGGAAGTACTAGGTTTTCCTGAAATAGAATAACCTAGGAAAAAAACAAAGAGTTTGCAGAAACTTGTAAGATCTATTGTGACAAATTGTTCTAATGGAATATCCATGACAATTTACAGATCAACTAGCATGGTTTAAACCAAAAGATTAGACTATGATAAGGGCCTTTATGTCGATGTAATATGGAGATCACATGGGATCAACTAGAAATCTTAATATGAAGTTCACCTGAGATCAACTAGAAATCTACTGATTGCTCAAGGTTAATCAGAGATGGTTTAAATTTATGCAATTTTAGAACTAATTTCACATGAAGTTAGAGTGAGGTGGTGCAATTATAAGAGTAGGTTTCTATAAAGAGATATGCCTCATTCTGCATTATTAAACTTTATTTCACGTCAAATTAATGTGGCAAGGAAGATTAATTGACTGATCCTTGATAGCAAAAACATAATTTAATCACATGGCCATCCTGAAAGCTTTATGGTACAATAAGTTTGGCTCAATAACAAATTTAAGACAAACTATATAAGAAACAATTTCACCCTCGCAACAAAGCAGAAATGTAAATTTAATCTAAAACCACTCTTTTTCTTTTTGGCGTGCACCAACTATACATATCTTAGAAAAGGTGCATGAGATCACCAAAGAATATTATCTGCTCACAAGAAATCATATGGAATAGTTAAATTACCTCTCCAAAAGCTCCTCTGCCAATAATAGTCAACAGTTCAAAGTCATCCACACCCATCTTGTGTCGTTGTAGACGCATGTACTCCGTCTCCTTCCGTTCAAGATCTTTGATAAGGTGCATTTGTTCTTCTTCTGATACGCCTGAAGAAGCTAATTGTCGTTCTAACACCCATCGTCTGGCACAGAATATATAATCTGTTAAAAATCATGATTGTTACAAACACACTTAACCTAAGCAGAAGTGTAGAATTTTAAAACTACAGCGATCCTTTGGGCAAATAACCACATCCAAACAGACAAATAACTGAACTAATACAAAGTGGCCTGCAAAACAAAGACCTCAGACAATGGGTACAAAGATCAAACATAGGAAATGAACCACTTAAACATTAATCAGCCCATCAATACGGGAACCATTAAGTCACACGTGCACGATCATGGTTGCCATTAAATTCTATAATTGGAGAAGTACCAAAGAGAATTTGGATAACACGGTTTGTAGCTGTCTTATTGAAACCCTGACTAAGACCTCAAGTAAGGTTGATGCTCTACTTCTTATAATTATAAGCAAGCACACTCTAAACCAGCCCGAATACCGGATTCGCCATTCAGGCTGAACCATCACTGATTACAGCATTCCAGGAAACAGAATACTTTGATGAGTAAAGGAACATTATGTATAATTATGGCTTCCGTGCAAACTATCACCTTGATATATCAAAGATTGGCAGATGGAATGGTAACGTATATTAATTCCAACTTGAATGAATTTCGGGTACGGAGCATATCAGCATCCCATGGAAGGGGGGTATTGTCACACCATATCATGTGGATGCATCAATGAAATGGAAACTCTATTGCATTGTATAAACGACCCAACACAATAGAGAGCTCATTGGCGCCATGGTTAAAAAAGGTCCATGAACAAAACTGTCTAAAAGTGGTCAGCATGTCAGTTGCCCTATTAAGTTATTCGCAGCAATTGGTCACTGGTCCAATTCTCGGTCGTGTACACGCACGTATACCCTAGGACGCGGGCAGGGAACTAACAGTGTCCAGAAATAACGAAACCGATTCGTGCAAGAATGAGCATTTCAATTTTGACGGTACCTCTCCCTGCGCTCCTGAAGATTCTTCATCTGAGCCTTGTAATGGTTCTCAATATACTGCTTGGCCGCTGCGACTTTCTGCCTGGTGAGAGTCGAACCCAAGACCTCCTCCTGCGCAGTTCCCTCGCGTACACCACCATTCTCAGCTGGAGAAGCAGTTCTCATCTCTTCCACCATATCTTCCATCGCTTTCCCCTACGCCCACGGGTCACCGTCCTGACTTACTAGTTTCTTACTTCGGCTTAAATCCGGCTCAATGGTCCACCTACTCAGCCTCTTCTTATTGTCATTGGTGGGCTGTCCATCCATCCATGGGCGTTGCCAGTTTCACAGGAAGCTGAATGTAAATGGAAGAATCGAAAGGCAGTAAAGTGCGTGCCATTAAACCCTCGGCCATTTTATTTCATACCAAAGCATGGCCATTGGTATAGGTAGGCCTCTACAGCGATTGTTTTTTATTGAAACCCTTTACTCTGAATCCTATGATATTTTAAATATTTGTTTGAGAGTTTGGAGTGGTTGGATAAATAGTTTGTTTATTTATTTTCTCATGAGAGTTTGATTATGATAAATGATAGTCTCGTTTTATGTGATAAAAATGATAGTCTCGTTTTATGTGATGAAGTTAAAAGGGTGGGTGTATCTTTAGCATTTTTAGATGTCTCAATTCTGGTTAAATCATAAATTTAATGTTAGGTGTTGATTTGCACGAATATCCGCAAACGAATTACTAATTCCTTTAAATCCAAATTCATATAGATATAAAATCTTAATTTCCTTTGTATTCAATCTAATTGTTCTTTAGGTCTATGATTGCATGTTTATGGTTTATTTATTCTATTTTATCTTTTTAATAAATAACAATTTTGATAATATTTTTTATTATCAAAATCTTGTTTATTAATGATAATAGCGATAAAGGAACTTATTTTCAATAGTGATGGTTTTGCATAAAAGTAAGCGATTTTAATGAGGGATATTTTTGTTTATAATCTCGATCATCCGTTCTTGTTACCTAACATATTAAGATTTAAGCTCATTAACGAACCTCTGCCTATCGTTGTTGGAGTCCAGAGGAGACTGTTAAGTTAGTTATGCAACTCCATAGACAGCCATCGGTCCATCTTATGCCCAATGAAACAGTGGCTTTAAAATCAGACCAGAATTTGAACATCGACATCATGCTTTCTGGTGGCCAGGGTCTAGGTGGTCACAATATCATTGCAAGATTGTTTGTGAGTGTGGAACGCTTTGTTGGAAAGTATGGTTGCAAAGTGTTCAAAGAAATGTTTGTCCCAACTTTCCAATGGTGGATCGGGTTTGCCAACAATGTGCTTGTCATTACTCCTCGACCAGATATTAGTCAAAACCTGTGTAGTTCACCCTACGTTCAGGATACCAAGTCTGCAGAGCTTGTTTCTTTTTCGATTTTTGCCAAAAACTTCACTAGAATGTCACTATGATTCATGGCCAAGGAGAGCAATGTCGTCTCTTCCCTTGTAGCTCAAATTCATGCCAGGATTGGAGTCCCTTTAGGAATAATATGTCTCATTTTCGAAGGGAAGTATTTAAATTTGTCACGGGTTATTATAGATTATGTCATTAAAAGAATTATATTGTTTTCCTCATTGCATGGCTCAAAGGGGGGGCCAAGGGTGGGGGGCTTCTTCTGTTATTAAAACCATGTCTTTCAAGGATGTCCTTAAACTTGGCTCTAGCTCTTTGCTTGTCAAGGATATTTCAAGCCCAAGCTTTGTAGTTGAACATTCCAGGGACATGTCATGCCTTGAAGTGACAAATACTTATACCAATTTTGAGGTTGCATAATTCCAAGAGAAGGTAATCATATGTCATTTCAACGGATTCTTGCCCTTTTCATCTACTCTTAGAGATTGGGTCTACCAGAACTAGACCCAGAATTTGGAGATGATATCCTATTCAAAAGGTCTTTTTTATGGCGGTCTTAAAACATCTCGAGGAAATGCATAGAATCCTTAACCAAGGTCCATGGTTTTGGGGACATGTTGGTCCCTTGGTGAAGCGGTGGTTCCCATTCTTTAATCCTCTCACTATGTCAACTATGTTTACTCTAGTTTAGGTAAGGTTGCCCAACTATCCCATTCACTTTAGCCATCTGGTTCTCTTGGAATGGGTGGGAAACTTATTTGGGAGTTTTATTAAAATAGACGAGAAAGGTTATCTCAAGGAATTTTCACCTATGTCTGCATATGTGTTGAAGTTGATCTTCATAAAGGTTTGCTTGATAAAATAGAGATTCAGTGGAGGGGACATGTGTTTTCTCAACCTTTGGACTATGAAAACAAAGCTTTCTAACATAGGAATTTCCAATAGGTTGGTCACCTTCAAAATGTATGCCCTTTTCTGAAAGTAGTTGTCTCCCCATCGTTGCCTAAGAGTTCGAGTTGGGGTTGGAGAGATCCTACAGAAGGACCTAGATCTAAAGAATTAATTGGTCAAAGAAAATATAAGTTGCAACATGCAAATTACAACTCAAAGAAAATTACAACTCAACAAACATCTCAGTTATTATTTCATATTGTATGGGTGCATTTTGGATTGCCCACATCCATTGTTAGTGATCGAGATTCCTGCTTTGTTATGAACTTTTGGTCAAGCGTGTGGGGATTCATGAACACCAAATTGAAAAAGAGTACAACATTTCATCCGCAAATAGATGGTCAAACAAAGGTGGTGAACAAGACGATGACACATCTTCTTTGTGGTTATTGCAATAAGAATCCTAAGTTGTGGGATGAAAACTTGCACTATATTCAGCATGCTTACAACCGAGCCAAGCACTCTTCAACTCAAACATCGCCATTTGAGGCATGTTTGGGATACTTTCCTAAATCTCCTTTGGATTTCATTTTTGGAAAGGATGTTTCTATTGATGGTCATAGTGACATAGACAAAGCTGAAAGGTTCATTGAACAAATCCAATTGGTGCATCAAGCAGTCTAAGAACAGTTAGTGTAGAAATTAGCTGAATAAATCACTTATTCACTGAAGATTAACCCGATCATATATCAATTTCGAATTGCATACATAACACATAACCTTCTTCTACAATTAATTGTCACATGCGGAAATAACAGAAGCAATCACACATCAAATCAATCACACATTAACTCAGTATGTATGGGGAAAGCCTATAGCTGAAAACCCCGCAGCTATTGTGTATATTATAATGGAGAAATCAAGTAACCAAATAAGTACAATACTCCTCACAAGTACTCAGTACTCTCTCATGAAGTTACTCACAATCTGACTCAGTTTTGAACAAGTCTGAGGTTCAAAACTCCCCGCCAATTGCCTTGCCTCTATTGCGCAATCATGGCTTGTATATGAAGAGGTTCAAGGTTCGAATCCCCTTCCCTTGATTGCGTAATTGTCATGGACAATTCCTCCAAGTGTAATGCAAATCTCATGCAAAACAAATCTACCAACTGATAGCTTTACTCACCCTTTCATCTACCTCTTCCACTGGTCTCCACTGAACTGATCATGCACTGTAGTGAACTGAAGTGTTCTTGAGTTGACTAATGAGTTAATATTTAGTAAATTAAATATTATTTAATTTACTCCACTCATATCTAGTTGATTAGCTAGTTAACTAATCCCAACTAGTTCAACTAAAACAAACAGAACATAACTCCACTACTTGTCCCGTTAACTCCTCCAAAACTTCTGCCACTGAAGTCTAACTGAAGCCAACCATGCAAGATGCCATCAAACCCTAGGAACCACGTGATTCCTTGTGTCGGTTGCATGAGCCACCTCCATGACTCAAACTGAAGTGCGCCAAGAGAGTAAACTGCTGTTTATAGTCAAAATATTATTAAGGGTAAATAATATTTGACTTCCATATTTTTAGGAGATCAGTCTAAAAATAGCCTGGGTCCTAAAAATAGGGTCTCATCTATTTTTACCGACATGTCGCATCCATCAAGAATCTCCAAGTAGAATTCCCAAATTATGCTCCGTATGTCTAAAAAATAGACATAGTCTAAAAATAGACTTTGCGCCAGAATTTGCCTGCGGGCCCACTTAGTGAAGGCGACTTCATTTCACTAAGCTCCATCATCTTGCTGCATTCTCAACAGTTAGAAAAGAGCTAGGTCAAGTACAAAACAAGGCAAGATATGCATCGTGTAGATCACAAATTCCAAGTCGGTGATGAATTTTTATTTCACATTAGCAAAGAAAGGATTCAAGGAGAAGGTAAAAAATTGAAACCAATTCGATATGGTCCATTCAAAATTTTAGAAAAGATTGGTGATAATGCCTTCAAATTGGATTGCCTTGATATATTGAAATTTATGTTGTTGTTAATTTTGAGAACTTAAGGTTGTATGAGCCACCTTTGATTGAAGATCAAGGAGAAAATGTTCAGACTCCTTCCATTGAGGAATTTTCTCCTGAATACCTTTATGAGCTACATCAAGACACCATTCTTGATAGAAGAACAAGGTCTTCAAAACGAGGGAATGTGGAGTACCTTCGTGTGGGTCTCAAAGGCACAAATCCAAGCAAGGCCAAATGGATCGAGATTGGAAAGGTGAGGGAACTGTACCCTCATCTATTGAACAACTGAAAGTGATCTTGTGGGGTTCAAAAGCTTCCAGTGGGGAGGAGTGCTCAGGTGCTCAAAATTATGCTAAAAAATTAAAGTTTTTGAAATGGTGTGGAACCTGAACGACCACATAGATCTTGTCATTCTGAATCCGGTGGAACTCGTTTCGTGGAAAGCTGACACCGTACGCTCCCAGAAACATGTTCTATCTGTTTTTCCAAACAGAAGAATTAAAAAAAATGGCATGTGACTGTGTATTGTGTGTTAGAAAATTATATATTGCATAGCAATGCAAAACATAAAATATGCAGAAACACAAACACATAAAACATATAAAACAAGAGAGACACAGATATACGTGGTTCACCCAGTTTAGGCTACATCCACCCCGAATAGCCAGTCCTTCCTTTCTCTTATCCAGCAAAAATGAAGAGACACAACCTACAATAGATCCGTTGTAATATCCTCTATTCTCTCTCACAATCTCCCTGTCTGTTTCTCGCTCTGAGAATACACATACAATCCACAGCCGCAATACAATTCCCTCATACAAAACGAGGGGTTTCCTTTTAGGGAAAAAAACCCTAAATTAAACATAACTTATACCATCAGATTATCCACCTAATGAACGGCCTAGATTGACTATAAATTACAATACTCTTACAAGGAAATTTTACATTTGTTTTTAGCTTCGGGGGTGTTACCCCCGAAACCCCCCCACTAGGGGGGAGCTCCATAAAGTCCTGGACGCCCCAGGCAACATTCAACTACGGGCGGCATTGCTGCCCTATTAAGAACAGGGGTCCAACGCTGTGATATATCTAAATAAAGAAGATAATTAGGCTCCACACCCAACGATCTCCGACTTAGAGACTAATTATAGCAACTCCTTTGTTGCTTCATTTGTTGGACAATTACTCCACTTTGGACCTGGCTGTTTCTCATCTTCATCATCATACTTTAAGACCAACTGAACTGAGAATAATCTTAGTTTCTCCCTGGTTACAACTTTTGTTAGCATATATGTAGGATTATGGCTAGTGTGTATCTTTTCCAGCTTCAACTGTCAATCTTCCAATACTAACCATATGAAATGGTACTTGAGATGTATGTGTTTAGTTCTTGAATGAAATGTTGAGTTCTTTGTAAGGTGAATGGCACTTTGGTTGTCACTATTAACATGCCCATCTCATGCTTCTTACCTAATTCATCCATAAACCTTTGTAACCACATCATTTCCTTACTGGCCTCTGTAGCAACAACATACTTTGCTTTTGTTGTTGAAAATGCAACAACGCTTTGGATTTTTGAAACCCAACTGACAGTTGTTCCACCTACAGTAAATACATACCCTGTAGTTCTCCTCCTATTATCTTTATCACCTGCCATATCTGCATCAACATATCCATGTAGAGAAATGTTTGAACCACCAAAGCATAATGCTTGATTTGTGGTACCTCTCAAATATATGAGAATCCATTTAACTACCATCCAATGTTCTTTTCCTGGATTTTTCATGTACCTGCTTACAACTCCCACTGCATATGCAATATCAGGCCTTGTGCAGACCATTGCATACATTAAGCTTCCAAATACTCATGCATAAGAAACTTTAGACATATAATTCATTTCTTCTTGGGTCTTGGGGTACATCTCCTTACTAAGTTTGAAATGGCTGGCAAAAGGTGTACTCGTTGGTTTTGCATTTTGCATATCAAATATTTTCAACACCTTCTGTATGTATTCATTATGAGACAATGTTAATTTGCGATTTTTCCTGTCTCTAGTTATTCTCATACCAAGGATTTGTTTTGCAGCTCCCAAATCCTTCATTGCAAATGAATTTGCCAATTTTCTTTTGAGCACATTTATTTCCTGCATGTTAGACCATGCAACAAGCATGTCATCTACATACAATAACAATATAATATAGATGCCATCATTTTTCTTTTTTCAGATAAACACAATGATCAGAGTGACATCTAGTATAACCTTGTTCAGACATAAACCTGTCAAATTTTAGATACCACTATCTTGGAGCCTGTTTTAAGCCATACAAGCTCTTCTTTAACCCGCACACTAGTTTTTCCTTGCCTTTGACCTCATATCCTTGTGGTTGTTGCATATAGATCTCTTCTTCCAAATCTTCATGGAGAAATGTTGTCTTTACATCTAACTGTTCAAGATGCAAATCTCCCGCTGCTACAAGACTTAAAATAGTTCTGATTGAAGTCATCTTAACAACAGGAGAAAATATTTCAACAAAATCACTACCTTTCTTTTGTGCATACCCCTTCACCACAAGTCTACCTTTGTACCTCTGTTTTCCTCCATATTCTTCCTTCAGCCTGTAAACCCATTTATTCTGCAATGTTGTTTTACCTGCAGGCAACCTGACTGGGTCCCAAGTCTGATTATGTATTAAGGATTCCAACTCTTCTTTCATGGCTAGCTCCCACTTCTTCCTGGTTTCAACCTGCATTTCTTCTTCATAACATTCGGGTTCACCAGAATCAGTCAACAATAAATAATATAATGAAGCAGAGTATCGTTCAGGGGGTCCACTTATCTTGGTAGATCTTCTGACACCATTTTCAAGTCTTTGAGGTGCATGTTGTTGTTGTGGTGGTGGTTGTTGTTGTTGTGGTTGATTATTATTATTTTCAGACACCTTTACTTTTGTTGTGATCTCGTCAAGAATTGTGTATTCTTTGTTTTCTTTTTCCTGTTTCTTTTCCTACAACTAATTCTTATACAAGACATTTTCATTGAATATTAAATCTCGGCTCCTAATGATTTTGTGATTTTCATAATCATATAAGCGGTAATCAAAATCATTAACACCATATCCAATATAGGTACATTTCTTTGATTTTTCCTCGAGCTTTGTTCTATTTTCTTTATTAACATGGACAAAGGCCTCATAACCAAAAGGCTTTAAAAATAGTATTTTACCTTTTTACCTGTCCATGTCTCCTCTGGAATACCACCATCCAAGGAACTTGAAGGCCTTCTATTTATTAGATAAACAACAGTGTCTACAACATCTGCCTAAAATTGTAAAGATAATCTTGCATGCAATCTCATGCACCTTGCATGCTCCATGATTATTATGTTCATCTTTTCTGACACACCATTTTCTTGTGGTGTTCTTGGAACTGTCTTCTCTCTGCGAATTCCATGCTCTGAATAGTACTTATCAAACTCTTTTATGCAATATTCACCTCCATTGTCTGATCTCAAACACTTCAACTTCTTTCCCGTCTCAATCTCAACCAAAGCTTTGCATTTCTTGAAAGTATCAAATACATCAGATTTATTCTGAATACAATAAATCCAAGTTTTTATAGTTGCATCATCAATAAAAGTAACATAACAACGAGAGATGATACTTGAGCAGGTCCCCATACATTTGTATGCAGAAGCTCTAATTTTTAGCTCTTATTTTCTTTCCCAACTCTGAGAAATATGACTCTCTTTTGTTTTCCATAAATACAATTCTCACATAAATCCAAATCAATATTTTTCAAACTCGACAACAAATTTCTTGAGTGAAGAATCTTCATCCCCTTCACACTCATGTGTTTGAGCCTATGATGCCATAATGTTGTATCTACTCCTTTGGAAGTTAAAGCATTAACAGAGTTAGAAATACCATTGCATAAATGTGATGTATCAACCTTTTCTCCTTTTGCTATTACCAGGGCTCCTTTGGTGACCTTCCAAGTTTTATCTATGAAAATTGTCACAGAACCTTCATCGCCTAACTGCCCTATTGAAATCAGATTTTTCTTCAGATTTGGAACATGTCGTACCTCCTTTAATAACATTTGGTTTCCATTCCGTTGTTTTACAAAAACTTTACCCATTCCAACGACTTTGCAGAGTTTATCATCACCCAGATGAACCTGTCCAAAATCTGCTTGAACATAGTCATGAAAATATTTCTTATCAGTTGTGGCATGGAATGAGGCCCCTAAATCTACCACCCAAGAACTAGTAACATTTTCTAAAGAAAGAATCAAATCATCTTGTAACATATCACCTGTCACATTTGCTTCATGATTGTTTTCTTATTGTGCATCTCCTTCTTTTCCCTTCCGAGATCTACAATCTTTCTTCAGGTGTCCTTTCTTTCCGCATTTCCAGCACATTATCTCCGATGTGGACTTGGATCTGTCTTTCCTTGATTTACCGTGATATCCTAAGCTCTTTCCTCTTTCCATTTTTCTTCCCCTAGTCTTTGCACTCAAAGCAATACCCGATGTCTCACCGGAGCTTTTTTGTCGCATTTCCTCGCTAAGGATAACACCGACAACATCATCAAATTTTAAAGTACTAGATCCAGAGACAGAGTTACTAATGGTCATAACTAAACCATTCCAACTTTCTAGCAATGAGCACAGAAATAATAGAGCCCTAACTTCATCATCAAAGTTTACCCCTACAGAAATTAACTGACTGGTAACCATTTTAAAATCATTTAAATGATCAACAACATATCCACCTTCTGACATCTTCAATTAAATAAAGGTTTCATAAGAAATACCTTATTTGAGGTTGAGGGTTTTTCATCTAGTTTCGCCAATGCCTTAATTAAACCCTCTATTGTTGTTTCCTTTAAAATATTTAAGGCTACCGACGCCGCGAGGCACAACCGTACTGTTCCAAGTGCCTTTCTATCGAGAATCTCCCATTATGCATCTGTCATACTCAGTCGGCTTCTTTGTTTTTCCGCTCAATGATAGGTACAGATCTTTTTTTATACAGATAATCTTCCATCTGCATCTTCCACAACAGGTAGTTTTGGCCGTTAAATTTATCGACCCTAAACTTACCATCTTCTGCCATTGCTCCCACTCGAACCAGGAACCCTTCTTTCATGCGAGTTTATCAGCCAAATAGCCCTTCGGCTCTGATACCAGTTGTTAGGAAATTATATATTACAAAGCAATTCAATACATAAAATATGTGGAAACACAAACACAAAAAACATATAAAACAAGAAAGACACAGATATATGTGGTTCACCCAATTTGGGCCACGTCCACCCCGAACAACCAGTCATTCCTTTCTATTATCCAACAAAAATGAAGAGACACAACCTACAACAGATCCGTTGTAATATCCTATGTTCTCTCTCACAGTCTCCCTATATGTTTCTCGCTCTCAGAATATACATACAATCCACAGCCGCAATACAATACCCTCATACAAAACAAGGGGTTTCCTTCTAGGGAAAAAAGCCCTAAATTAAACATAACTTCTATTGTCAGATCATCCGCCTAATGAAAAGCCCAGATTGACTAGAAATTACAATACTTTTATAAGGCAATTTTACATATGTTTTTAGCTTCGGGGGCGCTGCCCCCGAAACCTCCCGCCAGGGGGGCTCCATAAAGTCCCTAGACCCCCTAGGCAGCATTCAATTACGGGCGGTGTTGTCACCCCATTAACAACAGGAGTCCAACGTTGTGATATATCTAAATAAAGAAGATAATCACGTTCCAAACCCAACATTGTGGTCCAGTGGCAAGCTACCACGTTGCCTTTTCTGGTTGGTCGAAAGGTATTTTTTTAGGCCTATTAGGCCTTGTGTTAGGTCCCTATATTACTAGTGTAGTCCCTTATTGTTGTTATTGTAACCCACTTATTTTTATTGTTGTACCCCTGTAACCCCCATATTGTTATTATTGTGCCCTTACATTATTATTGTTAAGTGGGCTAGGATTATATTGTGACCCCATGGACTCCTATATATAGAAGGAGGTTTTGTCATTTGTATCATCCAAGAATTGTTCATTTATGTAATGTAAATAAGGTTTCCCCCGCGAAGTGGCTGAATTTTAAGGCATTTATCTCTCTTTTCTTATATTTTTTGAGCTAGTTTCATAGAATTTGGTATCAGAGCTTTGGATTATAGGGTTTCACTGCTCCAAATAGGTCATCATGGCATTTTCGCTATAATTTTTTTCTATGAAGATTCAGAAGCTGAAATTTTTATCACACGAAGCCAAAATATTGAGGAACTTCATGTAAAAATTTGAGATCTTAGTTCACAATAGTTTCAGAGATATGATCTATGGAAGTTGGGGTTTTTTCAGTCTCCTGAATTTCATCTCAAAGAGGTGACCTTGGGAAAATCATCATAACTCTCTATCTGAGCATTCAAATTGGAATTCTGTAAAAAGTGGCCAAAAGTACACAGACTGTAGTTTCCTATGTATCAATTTCAGAGCCAAAGGAAGCAGTGACACATGGCACGTCGTATAAGTGTGCTCTACTGAACTAGTCCATAATTAGGTCATTGTGGGAGATTGGGCATAACTTTGCCTTGAAGCATCCAAATCAGGTTAGACCTGTGGCATTCGAAAGAAGATTTAGAGGGCTACTATAGGACATAATTTCAGATATTGCAAATCCGAAATCACAGAGATAATTCAGTTTCAATATCGTGCTCCTCAAAAACAAGAAAAATGTGTTTATTTTTTTTCAAATTGCATAAGCCATGTTTAAAAAATCAGTTTGAAGTGATTCCAAAGGTATATTGAAGCATAGATATCAGTATTGAGTTCTAAAATGCCCCCCTAAAAATAATTCAACACCCATCAAGCCCTAAAAATACTCTATCATGACTCATGAAGATGAAGAAGTGCAACATGATATATCAAAATTACAAGAGCAAGTGAACCAAATTTCGCTCTCGCAAAGAGCAACAAAAAATGAAATGGAAGTTTTGAGGAAAGGCATGGAAGCTAAGAGGGATGGTTTGAAGAAAGGTGTGGAAGCTAATATGGATGGTTTGAAGAAAGGCGTGGAAGCTAATATGGATGGTTTGAAGAAAGGCATGGAAGCTAAGATGGATGGTATGGAAGAAAAAATGGAAGGTTTGAAGGAAGGTTTGACAAAGTTGATACAAGAAATGATTCCTAATGGCGAAAAGATAGTAGAGGAAACTCATGATGAGAGAAAAATAAATGTTAATCTTGATTTCATAAACTCGAATGTTGGATGGAAGACCCACCATATTCCAAAGATCAATATGAGGAAGTTTGATGGCAAGGATCCCGTAACATGGAGATACTACAGATGGAGCAATATTTTGATCTCAATAATGTGAAAAACACACAAAAGGTATGCATTGCAACTTTATATTTAGAAAAAAATACATTTATATGGTATCAATGGCTTTGCTCCCGTAAAAAAATGTTACTTGGTCAATTTTTACAGAGGAAATGATAGCACATTATGAGGATACAAAGAGCAACACCTTTTTTAGCCAATTGATAAATCTCAAACAAAAGGGTTCAGTGGTGGAGCACATTGAGGACTTCCAAAAATTGAATATAAGGGTAAATGATATTCCAGAGGAACACAAGATTGATTTCTTCATAGGGACTTTAAAGGATAACATCCAACACGAGGTCTGCGTTTGGGAACCTAATTCATTGGAGAAGGCATTCAGGTTGGCAAGAAAAATTAAATGTAAAATTATGGCGACAAGGAAGCCTACCACTCACATCTATAAAGATGGAAGTGTTGCTACTCCTAGACTTACACAACCTACAAGGTTGACACCACAACAATTGGAAGAAAAAAGAGCAAAAGGGCTTTGCTATAGTTGTGATAGCAAATACACTAAAGGTCACAAGTGTGCTGAGAATAAATTATTTTACATAGATTGTGAAGAGGAGGAAGAAAATGAACAAACTAAAAAAGAAGAGGATATACACGAGGAACCAACCCTAGAGAAAGAAGAAATGAGTCTGACCATATCATGTAATGCATTGGCAAGCATTACCACTCCTTAAACTCTCAAGATAGAAGGACATATCAAGAAGAAAAAGATAATAGTGTTGATTGATTCAAGTAGTACCCATAATTTTATTCATTGTAAGGTAGCCAAGGAATTGAATTGCTTCCTATACCCAGCACCGGAATGTCAAGTGATGGTTGCAAATGGAAGAACAATAAATAGCTCTAGAAAATGCCATAATATCAAGCTAACCATGGGGGAATATGTATTGAATAGTCCAATGCTTTCAATTCCAATGGGAGGTGTTGATGTTGTACTAGGAGTACAATGGTTGCAATCTTTGGGGACAATAGCTTTTAATTTTCAATAACTTTTCTTGAATTTTTTTTTGGAAGGAAAGGGAGTCGAATTACGGGGTATTGTAGGGAATTCAGGAAAGATAATAAGCTCTAATGTCATGAAAAAACTTCTGAAGAAAGAACAACGAGGTGTAATTGCACAATTATGTTCACTAGAAGTTCTAACATCAAAACCATCTATTTCTCCATATCTCTATAAAGTCTTGGGCAATCATTCTAAGGTGTTTGAAACTCCCAAAGGACTCCCATCTATTTGTGATCATGATCATGTTATTCATTTGATTCCAAGAAGTGTTCCTCCAAACATGAGGCCTTACAGATATCCTTATGTCCAAAAGAGTGAAATTGAATGTATGATTGCATAAAAATTAGAGGCTGGTATAATTCAACCTAGTCAATGTCCTTTCTATGATCCAATAGTATTGGTGCACAAGAAGGATGGATCATGGCGCATGTGTCCGGATTATAGGGAGCTCAATAAGCTCACTATTAAAGATTAATTTCCCATTCTTGTGATTGTTGAATTATTGGATGAATTACATGGAGAAATCTATTTTACCAAGATGGATATTCGTTCAGGATATCATCAAATCAGAATGAAGACTAAAGATATTTCGAAAACAACATTTCGAACTCATGAGGGTCATTATGAATTTTTGGTCATGCCTTTTGGCCTTACCAATGCACCTTCTACAGTTCAAGGGTCGATGAATTCCATTTTCAAACCCTTCCTTAGAAATTTTGTGTTATTATTTTTTGATGATATACTAATCTACAGCAGGTCTTGAAAGGATCATGTTCAACTTGTTGACAGGGTGCTCAAACTATTGGAGGAGAAACAATTATATGAAAAAACCTCCAAATGTTTCTTTGGAGTACAAGAGGTGGAATATTTGGGTCATATTGTATCTCACGAGTGATGCAGGGGCATTGGACACTAGCCATAAATGTGAGAGAATTGTCCACATGTTGTGGCTAGAAGGGTTCGAAAATGTTTAAGGGATGTACCAGCAAGGTGTCAATACCTTAGTTGTCTGTTGCACTTAGAGTAGTTAGGGTTAGTTTAGTAACTGTAGAAGTCGAATAGTTGATTCGTGTCAGGATATTTGGTTTCTGTTGATAGAATTACAGTATTATTATGTAATTAGGCTTTTTATGTTAAGAATAAAACAGTCCTCAAGCATGAGCCAAACAGTCATGTAATAATCTATAAATGTAAACCCCTGATACAGAGTAAAGGAAAGATTTGGCAGTGAAATATTGAATTGAGAAGCATTGCTCTCTGTTGAATAAATTTTAGGCTCATTGGCTATCTGTGTGTTGAATGGATTGTAATTATCGTACTCAGTCTCTATGTAAAGGCGCATATTTCCTGAATGTTGTTGAATCTACGCTTTCTGTGTATAACCTGAATGAGAACCAATTCTGTGTGAAATCTCCTTTTTTCTCTCTGTCTACCTTTGAATTCATATTCTCTGTGAATGAATCGAATGTGTTTGTTCTGTATAGAATACTTGAAGAAGGTCAAATAGTGGCTCTGCTGGAAGAGTGAAGTCATATTCCTACCCTGTTTATTCAAGGGAATATTGAAACCCTGTTTGTTGGAGTGAATGGCGTTGTTTTGTTGCTGGTGGAACGATATTGTTGAGACTTAACCACAGTGTTAACACGGGGGGAGACGAATTGAAGAAATGCACTAAAATGTTGTGAAATTCCGAGTTGAACACTGTTCAAATACTGGATTACCAGAGAGCGGGTTAAGAGGAGGATACCACCGGTATCGCGCAACATTTTGGCGGAGGAGTGGTTTTTCAATTTAGAATGTGATCCAATATATTTTGGACACGTCACCTCTTAAATACCACCCATATCGCGTTTTTTTTTAGCGCTAAAGTCTTGTGAGGGAAAAAATGTGATTTCGATGAGATCCGTCCGATTCGCTAAGCAATGGATCCAAGGGTAATCGCGTGGCAAGTTGCACGAAGGATAAGTCAAGGAATGGCCCAGTGGTTTTAACATTTAAATATTTATTTAATACATCAGATTCGTGGGCCCAAAAGAGTTAAGCGTTGGTTGAAGTGTTTTAATTCGGAAGTCTAATGGGTTCCCTATATTACGTTAAAACTTGGATATTTGTTCGGGAAAGGATATGAACGTCGGTTCATATATTTTAATGCCATATTCCGAAGGGGGTTTCAAACAATAGTTATGTGGTTTTAAAGGGGAGAGATAGTTTCGAGCGCTTTATTTAAAAGCCAAAGGTCATATTATTGAGAGGTGATATAACATAAGGCTATAGTAATTCATTAATCAAATTCCACAAATTTGATAAATGAAATTGAAATAAGAAAATTGCGAAGACTCCCAGGGTGGAAGAAATTACACAGAGAGAAGTGAGCAGCTCTCCTTAACGCCTGCACCCCAATTTTGCTATCAACGAGGGTGTTAAGGTAGACCCTAACAAAATTAAAGCCATTAAGGAATGAAAAGTCCCCACAACCATAAAGTAGTTGCGAGGATTTCTCGAGTTAACATGCTATTATCGCAATTTTGTTAAGAATTATGGAAGAATAGCAGCACCTCTAACAACATTATTGAAGAAAGATGCATTTTCATGGACTCCTGAAGCAACTAAGGCATTTGAACATATTAAAGAGGCAATGTGCCTATAACCGGTCTTAGCTACGCCAAACTTCACAAAAAGCTTTATTGTGGAATGTGATGCCTCAGGGAATGAATTGGTGTCGTTTTAATGCAAGAAGGAAGACCCATTGCTTTTGAAAGCCGTCAAATCAAAGGAAAGTATTAACAGAAAGCTATTTATGAGAAGGAAATGTTGGCAATACTATATGCACTAAAGAAATGGCGACCTTAGCTAATGGGAAGACACTTTAAGGTAAAAACTGATCATGATAGTCTTAAACACTTTTTGGAACAAAGACTATATTCAAAAGAGCAACAAAAGTGGCTCATAAAGATGTTGGGTTATGACTTTGAAATCATATACAAAAAAGGGAAGCTAAATTTTGTTGCAGATGCACTCTCAAGAAAGGATGAAGAGGTGGAAGCATTGCTTTGTGCCATTTCTATTATCCAACCAGATTGGATAACCGAAGCAAGGGATGAATGGAAGAAGTACGAAGAAGTGTGGACACTCATTCAAAAGTTGCAGTAAGATCCTAGTACATCTGAGACATTTAGTCGGAAAAATGATTACTTATGGTATTGTTAGGGTCCAATAATAATAGGATTCATAATTTTGAATTGACTATGATTAGTCTTGTAATATTGTACATACTTTTATTTCTGCAAATTGTTTTCCCATATCAAAAAATGTAAAGAGGGTAAGTCCTAAAATAAAAATCAAAGGACTAAAAGAAAAAGATCAAAAAGAATATAAAGTATGAACCCCAACAAAAAAGAGATAAAAATAGATCCTGAAAGTGATGCAAATTCAAATGCCACTGCTTTTTCTTTACTTTGCAAAATAAAATTGTGTACAGCTTGTAAAAAATGCCACAATCCATGATGATCAAACAACTTAATCTTGGTTCATTCATGCTTTAAATTTCATGTTGATAGTTAGAGAATAAAGATCTAGTCAAACTGTTTAATCTTGGTAGATCAGTAGTTAGGTAGAGAATAATAATGAGCTCATCAGTTTAATCTGAGCCATTGGAAGTCATAAGGTTAGAACTATATAGTTTGCTTATAAAAGAAAAATAAAAAGGATCAGCAAGCTCAAATGCACCCAAATAAATGAAGAAAAAATGTTAGGGTAAATGATGGGTAGGTAGAAGTACCTGCACAAGTAATGGAGAACAAAAATTGGTCATTTCATATCACTAATATCCCCCTAAATCCCCTTCCCCTTGCTAAAAACCCTAATGCCACTCTTAAAAGGCATTTTCCCTTGTAAAAATATCTCTTTCCCTTCATTTAAACCTTTTCCCCTTTCTTCACTCATTTTTCCTTACTAAAACCCCTTTTTCCCTAGTTAAAAATACATTTTCCTTTGAAAATATAATTTCCCCTTACTAATTTCCCTTTTTCCATTAAAAAAAAACACACTTAGATACACTTATCCTAAGTTTTAAATAATGTATTGGGCTCCATTGCTAAATCTCTCCCCGATGTTATTTTAATTCATCCCTAGTGTATTTATATCCCCATCATATGCATTGACCCCGTATTATACTAATTCCCGAATATATATTTCCCCAACCCTTTATTTTATTATAACATATAGTTCTATTAAAAAAAACCCCGATGTATATATATCCCTACCCCCATATTCTATTAACCCATGTAGATTACTTTAACCTATGGTTTATATATCATCCCGAACCCACTTTGATTAAACCTCACCATTGTAAAGCTCCGACCCACTTATAGACCATGCTAACCCCGCTTTATAATAAATCTCGGTCCCACTTATATTTTAAACCCATTGAATAACATTATACCCCGAGCCCCGCCTATCAAATCCCCGAGTTATCCCTCGACACCCGTCATCCGTTAGATCTCCTTCCATTAGATCCAATGACCAATGAAAGCTTTCGCATCCCTGATTGCCCAATCTTTAACACAACTGAGGGCTTGCGAAATATGCAGTTTCGAAACCTCTCCCCCCTGCTGTGTGGCAGCTCTGCATTGTATCGCATCCTCCAAGCCAAAATCATTTACCAACTTTTCTCGATGCGAAAACCACCATACTCCCACCAAGTTTTTTTTTTTTCCTCCGCTCGTTGCTATGATATCGCCCCTCCATTTGAATTTAACCCCATGCCCAAAGTTTAATCACTGTTGGATAAAAACATGAAGACCGCCCTTTACAGTCTTTTCACCATTCTGTTCAGATTTGCGCAAAGGAAGCCTTTGCCGACCTGTTTTCGAGCTAAAACAACATTGCCGACCTATTTTGAAGATATTTCAACCAGAATTCAGTCCTTTTTCCACCATAAAAGATGCAAACTCCGATTTGAAGCAGTATAAAGACCAGCAAAGCCTCCACTGCCTCCAGGACCTTCTCTGCAAACATAAATTACCACTTCTAGGTATTCCTAAGTGCCGAGACCTGTACTTAAAGCAAAAAATTAATAAGTCAATCAATTGAACCAGATTAAAAGCTTTGCAGACCATAGAAAATCCATTGTTGCCTCTCAAACCCTTTCTGCAGACCAATTTTTTTTTTCACAGTATTCCTAAGGGCCTAATCTTATTTCTTGATCACAAAAAAGTAATAATTTATTAAATCAAACAAATCTGTGGCTTCCCAAGGCATTGTGACAGTCAATCCCATACAACCTCTTGTTATTAATGTTGAACATACCCCCCTTGCACACAAAGACTTCAAAATCAGTGACCCTGCCATTGATTTCAACTTCCTTGAGCTCCACTGCTAAAGCCATGATAAATTCATGGACCGGGCTGATGATATCCACCTTTGGGAATCAAATTTGCCCAAATATATCTTCCCACAGACATTCCCATTCCCTGAGATCATCTGACTCTCTCGAGTTAATTATCTACCAAATGAAAGATCCCTAATAAACCACAGCAAGGAAATTTTGTTCACCATTACTGCTGAATCCATAAACCAAATGCTTCAGATCCAACCTAAACCTGATGAATCTCCTCTATCAATTGAAATCCTCACTTAGTTATATCTGAAACTTGACTTTCCAAAGAGGTTTAAGATCTTCCAAACCTTCTTGCCTTC
This sequence comes from Pinus albicaulis, assembly GCA_034641835.2. Taxonomy (NCBI): domain Eukaryota; kingdom Viridiplantae; phylum Streptophyta; class Pinopsida; order Pinales; family Pinaceae; genus Pinus; species Pinus albicaulis. The sequence continues at coordinate 927,700,452 of CM076582.1, forward strand.
ATCAATTGAAACCCCAAAGAGAAACCCTCCCTATGCAGCCTCAATTTTTTTCAGAAAGAAAAATATATATTTTCACAATGATGTCTTGTATTCTAGGCTATTTTACAGATGAGTTTGTAGATGCTTCAATACTAGGTTTTCTGTCTATTTTCAGCCTAGGACAACCTCCAGCCTTTACATTTAACTTTGCTCAGTACTTATCCGATGCTATTCATGAGAAACTTGTTAAATTGCCTGAAGAAGGTGTCTTCAAATATTCATCAATGTTGTTTCACATGTTCTTATACTTCCAATCTGAAAGGTTTTCAGTTAGCCTTCAAAAACTGGACACTGAGGGCAATCCACAATCAGTTGTCTTCTAGACTTCCTTAATCAGGAAAGATTCCACAGAGTTTACCGACAACAACTTCATTGATTCATTTATTCATCCAATTTTCAATATGCGAAGCAGTAGCACTGAACCTAGAATCAATGATGAAATAAAAAAGGTCTTACAGTTATTAGAACACAGTAGGAAAGGAGACTGGTTTTTATACCAAAACCACACTGAGATTAGGGTATATGGATGTCAACTCACTCCATATAAGCTGCCCAAATACCTCCCAATGAGGTTATTTGCACTTGAATATATCAGGCAGATCCTAAACTCTGATGAAGTGAATTTTATGTCAGCCAAGAAGAAAACACGGTTTAAGATCAAAAACCATATTGGTCCTTTCATTTGCAATAGTAGAGGTGCTGGTCAACAAGCAGAGAAATGTTTACAAGAATTTAAGTTCAGTCAAAGTTTCAAGTGGCAGTATGATACTTTAGGAGTTATCAACAAGTTTAAATTAACTCCTTTTGTACACGAGTCCAAGCCAGAGATAGAAAAGTACTCCAACTGGTCAGAGTGGTTGGAGAATACTTTAAAAGAGGTAGAGAAGCAAGGTGATACTAGTTCCATCTTGCAAACTCCATCCCCACAAGATAGGAACTCTAAAAGACCAAGAGAAGAAGGATCATATTCAACTCAAACCATTACAAAGACTAAATTTAAACTAATGTACAGGAAGAAGCCCAAGCTAAATCCTGTAAATGAACAAGTTGAGACTATTGAGATTATTGATACAAACACAATGGTTAAAGAGAATGCACCTCCAGTAGTTTCAGAGGAAACTCACCAGCCTTCAACATCTAATACTCAAATCATTCAAAAGCAGCATAATGTTGAAGTGTCTTCATCAAGTAAACCAGCAGATAAAGAGCAAGATATCATGGAGAAGTACAAGGAAATCAAACTCAGGAATGAGGCCTTAAAAGTAGTCACTTATGCCCAATATTGGAAGTAGACACCTAGTGACCAGAACATGTTGTTTTCTGCATTTGATTACAAGACCAGGAAGATGCAGATGACCTTCTTGCAGCCCACAGTACAACATCCTAAGTCATCAGCTGACTATAAGAAAACATCATATGAAGTTCAAGCCAAAGATGTTAAACCTATAGACCAAATATAATTTCATAAGCAAGCTGGTGAAATATTATATTCTACCATGACCAATAAAGCCATGAGCGTCCAGAAACTGCAAAATAATCTAGAAAACATCATCGGACAGCTAAAGCTACAAAAGGCTTCTTCAAAAGCCAAGGACAACAAAATAAAATCACTGGAATAACTGGTCATAGAGGTAGGATATGATCCCAAGAACATCAAATTTGCAAAAGAACTCATCAAGAAAAAGAATGCAGACATTGCTGCATTGAAAAAACAACTAAAATTACCTCCTACTGAACATCCAAAAGAAAAATAAGTTCTACAGAATGAAGGACAAAAATATGAAATGATGAATCTCATCATTCAGTTGACAGCTCAACTGAAAGAGATGGATAAGTTAGTGCAGGAGAAAAAGGACAGCATGGAAGCAATCCTTATCACTGCTATTCCTACAATTACTACAACAGTTCCTTCTACTCTAGTAGCTTCAGTGGCCACATTAGTTCCAGTAGCTACAACACTTCCCACTACATCAGAAACTATATCAGCTACATAATCATTTATAGCAGCAGTTCATCCTAGTGATGAAGTAGGTAAACTGGTTAAAGCAATGCAAGACATGTCCATACAAACTAATGAAATAAATAGACTTAAAGAATAGATAAAAAGTCTAGAGGATGAGAAGAAACTAGTTCAAATCATGCATAAGAATGAAACACATAAATCAAACGGATTGACTGAGAAAGTACACAAGTTAGAGAAAGAATTGACATTGAAAGAACCACTTTCCCAAGCAAAGCAACAACTGTGGGCTAATATCATTAACTCTATTAATGATATTTTTCCATCTATCCAAGTTATCTTTGAGCAGAAATATTTGATCAAAGCAACAAGTGAAGCCATTCAAAAAGTCAAGGAAGAACTTGGTAAAAAGCCAGAAGAGGCCACTTAAATCAATAAGTTTCTTAATTCCAAGAACAAGCAGGAATTGGAAGAAATTGGCATTAGTGACAGAACTGAAACAATCCTTGAGGTCAGAAAGGTTATTTCTAAAAGGAACTTAATGGTACAACTTGAAGACAAGTGTCAAAACATGGAACTTGCAATAAGCAGATTCATGGTGAAATTTGATGTTCCGAGATAGAAAAGTTTACCTAATCCATTGGTGATCAATGATATATTGATGAAACATGAGGATTATGATAAGAAAATCAGAGAAGTGGCAAAGGAACATGCTAAAAATTCCTCCATGAAAGGAATGCCTACAGGAAAAGTGCTCTATCAGAGTTTTTAGAATCTCTTTTACCTCCAACATGAGGTAAATCATCTATTTATCAACAAGCCTACATTTGCAAAGTACACAGAAGCTAATGAAATTTTCAGAAGAATGATAAAAATTAAATTACCAGATGCAGAAGCTTGGGAAAAGTTATGTGATTTGCTTTGAAAGGTAAAAGTAAATCTGGTAAAAGAGCAGTCAAAGTGAAAACAAAGCAGTGATAGGTTAAAAAGTATCAGAAAAAGCAGATAACAATGAAAGATAGAGTTTAAAGTCAAAACAGAGATGAAAAACAGAGTTTAAAGGCAGTCAGCATAAAAGACACTCAACAACATAAAGACAGCCAACGTTGAGCAATAGAAAAAGAGAGAAAGCAACAAAATATCAACAAACAAACAACAAATCCAAATAAAAGAGGGACAACTAGCATTTAGTCTCCTAGGTGTCTCTATCTTCTTGCACGAAGATATTTATTTTTCCTTGAATAATTCCTAAATCAGTTTTAGGATATTTTGTAATATTTTTTGTATAAATACTTCATAATTCGAAGTACTGAGTGTGGATTGCTAAACATTTCTATAGTTGTACTGATTTGAAACCTGAGGGTTTATTGTACCATTTTCAAGTTAACAAACTGGGTTGAGTAATAAAGGCATTGCATTACAAGATTCATGTGTTGAGCCACTTCAGTGAAGTATCTTTCCATTGTTCAATTGTATTTTCTAAAGTTTTTTCACATACTTGCATGTTTTCTGAATCTAAATGATATAACAGGAATTTTATTTCAAAACTTGTTTAAATACACTCTGTCTGGTACTGTTATTCATTTTCATGTTTTCTTATGATATCCAGATTAGGGAATTCGTCATTTCTCCCTAGTTTCTATTGACCTCTATCATTTCCTTCGTTATCTGGTTTAAGGAACCCTTAATTTCTCCTTGATCCCGATTGAAACCATTTCACCTTCCAGCCTAAAGATCTGAATTTACTCAGCTACCTTGCCCTGTGAACACTTCCTTTAGAACTTGATTCTAATCTGTTGCTTGATACATTGACTCCATAGGCCAATGGAAAACATACCTACATCTATCCATCTGCATCAATAATTCCACCACCAAACCAAACCAAAATCAAAGCCAATCAATCTCACATAACTAGCCTAAAATCAACTAAAAACAACAAAGTTAAATCATAAAGAGAGAGCCCTCTCTGAGCATTAGGAAGGCTATATCCTAAGCTTAAAAGTACATTTGTGGTTACCTCTAATATTCTTTAAAAAAAAACATAACAACCCTAGGAATTATTGGAGTGATAACAGGTACAAAGATCGCTTATATCTTTGTAAGAATTCCAAATTAAAACAAAATGTTCTTTTGGAATTGCACACTTCTCCTTTAAGAGGACACTCATGATTTTTAAAAACTTACTACATGGTGAAGAAATAATTTTTTTGGGATGGCCTTAAATCCGATATTCAAAATTTTGTGGCGGAATGTTTGGTTTGCCAACAAAATAAAGTTGAGACAATTAAGACCCTGGGTCTTCTACAACCTTTATCCATTCCAAGTCAATGTTGGGGGGAGATTTCAATGGATTTTATCACAAGTTTACCTAAGTCCGAAGGAAAGAGTGCCATCATGGTGGTATTTAATGTACTTACCAAGTATGCACACTTTTGTGCATTATATCATCCATTTAAAGCAAGTACAGTTGCTACTGCATTTATGGAAATGATTCATAATCTACATGGAAACCAAAAGATTATTGTAAGCGACACAGATCCCATTTTTACCGGAAAATTTTGGACGGAATTATTTTCTTGTTTGGGTACTCAACTAGCTCATAGCTCATCTTATCATCCTCAATCCGATGGTCAAACTAAGATAGTGAACAAATTTTTGGAAGGATATCTTCATTGTTTTGTATCTGATAAACAAGCACAATGGGTCAAGTGGTTACCTCTGGCTGAATGGTGGTATAACACTTCCTTCCATACTGCAGCAAAAATGACCCCATTTATGGCACTTTATGGATATCATCCACAATCCATCACATCAACTTTAAGAGAAAATTCTAAGGTTCAAGCAATGGAAGATCACATCGAGCATCAACAACAAGTTCTCCAAATCTTAAAGGATAACCCAAATTTGGCACAAAATCGAATGAAATAACATGCAAATCAACATTGCAGTGAGAGAAGTTTTGATGTAGGAGACTGGGTATTTTAACGACTACAATCATACAAAAAAATGTCCCTCAAGCAAGCTAAGAAGGATAATGAATTATCTCCAAAGTACTATGGTCCTTACAAGGTGTTGCAAAATATTGGTACTATGGCATACAAATTGGAGCTTCCTGGTTCTTCTCGAATGCATCCATTTTTCCATGTTTCATGCTTAAAGAAGGTTACAGGTGACAAACTTCCGGTTCAAACAATATTTCCAGAACTTGATGAGGAAGGAAAAATCATATTGGAACCTAAAGAAACCATGGAAACAAGAACTCGACAGCTACGAAATCAATCAATTTCAGAGTATCTCATCAAGTGGAAGAACTTACCAACTAAATATTCTACATGGGAGGATGAGAATTTTATACAGAAGCATCCGGAGCTACTCAAACGTTGAGGACAACACTTTTTTGAAGGAGAGGGGAATGTTAGGTCGCTATATTACTAGTGTAGTCCCTTATTGTTGTCAGTGTAACCCCCCTTATTGTTATTGTTGTACCCCTGTAACGCCCATATTGTTATTATTGTGCCCTTACATTGTTATTGTTAGGTCGACTAGGATTATATTGTGACTCCATGGAATCCTATATATGGAAGGAGGTTTTTTCATTTGTATCATCCAAGAATTGTTTATTTATGTAATGTAAAGGAGGTTTACCTCATCAAAGTGGCTGAATTCTAAGGCGTTGATCTCTCTTTTCTTCTATTTTTGGAGCTAGTTTCATAACACCTTGCCACTTGTCCTATTTTCATTGGTTCTGGTTTGGGCGAGTTTGATTGGTTGAAATGATGGACAACCACATGCTACCCCATAGCCCAACTGGAGGCTGCCACGTGGAAACACAAGAGGCCACCAAAAATTAGGTTAAGGGCTAAGCAGACCAGGCAAGGATGGAACACCAAACCTTCGTCGAACAAACATAGCCTATCTCCATTGCGCAACGAGTATTACTTATTAATAATATGGCGAAAAACTATATGAGAAGTGTAATTGGCGAAGGTATGGCAGTAGGGGCCAGGGCTTAGCCATGACCCCCCCAAACATTATGTGTATGTGACCAATAGTTTGAGACCACAAGCACAGAGGCCCTAACTTCCGCCCTAGCCACTTGGTTAGCTACAGGCAACATGACTGCACCATGTGACACCTCCAACCTCTAACCACCGTCGGACCGACGGTTATCATAACCGCCACCATAACCTTCCATGAAATTGCCAAATGTTACCACCTTGATACTAACCACTGACGATTAGTATAACCATCGGGATTTTATATTAAAATTTTTGTAATACACCAAATTATTATGGTTGGAAATTCAGAATGTAGGAATTATTGGGCATTTTAATGCTCCAACAATTTCACTCGGAAATCCGGAAAATTGTCGCCCAGTTAGCCGAAATATGGGTGAAATTGTTGGACTGGTCTCGATTTTGGGGAAATTGTAGTGGTTAGCAAGAAAACTACGGAGGCTCATAACTTCTTAGATTTTTAACCAATTTTGGATCAACGAGAGGCAAGACAAGAATTTTTGGGTATTCTGAAGCTGATGGAACATGTTTTGAAGCCATTTGAGCACTGTAAATATATGTAATCACCATATTAAGAATAATGAAAGAGGGCCAAGCCATTGGAAGTTGGACCAAGGAGACGTAGCCCTAGAGGGGTAAATTCTTTCATCATTTGTTTTGTTTTGGTTACTATCTTGGTGCATTTATCTGTTGTTTCTATACATGTTAGAGTTTATTTACATGCTTTATGTGTTTAAAAATTAACATAAAAGCTCGCAAAAACTCAATTTAATCACTTGCAATTTACAAACCCTCAAGCACATTTTAATTAAGATCTCATACAAATCAATTTTGGTATCAAAGCTTAGGTTTTCTTTACTGCTATGAGGATTTAATTGTTTCAAGTGTATATGATGCTTACAAGGTTGAAGCTCAAGAGAGGATAAGGAAAGCTAGTGGTTGCAAGTCCTCAAGTTAGGTCAAGGAAAAGGAGAGCAAGTTTTCCTCAAGATCCAACACAAATTCTTCCTCAAATTGTAGTTTAAGCTTCAACAAACATGTCTCATGAAGGAGGAACTGATAATATGTTAGATGAAGAAATGACTTTCAGAAAATATTTCTTTGACATGACTGAAATGGTGAAGGTTCTCTATGAAGAGAGGACTTCAATATTGCAGGGTGAAAATTCCAAGCCTTCAAAAGGAGAGGGTTCTTTTGGAGGGAAAGGAGGATATGATAACAAGCCTTCAAAGGGAAATGGTGACAGAAAACCCTCTTCTCCACCATAATCTTCACCTCCATCCTCACCCTCATCTTCTACCTCTTCCCAAACCAGTGTTACTCAAACACCTCCACATGCTCCAAGGGTGCATGGTAAAACTCCCTTATTAAAACTTGATATAAAAATCGAACTACCTGTGTATAATGGTGAAGTGAATGCCAAAATACTTGATAATTGGGTTCTTCAACTTGAAGTTTATTGCAGGATCCAAAACATCAAATATGATGAAACAAAGATTCACTTGGCTTCATTGAGGTTGGAAAGTGCTTCTTTGATTTGGTGAGAAGCTAAAACACAAGAGGACATGAAAAAGCATGGTAAGGTCTCCACCTCTTGGATTAGTTTTATTGTTGTACTTAGAAGACAATTTTATCCATTAGCTTATATGAAAAAGGTTATTATGGATTGGCATAATTTTAGACAACTAAAGGGTCAAAGTGTGCAAAGCCACACTCAATAATTTAGAATAAGATGCTTGATATTTGGTGTATACTTGAATTCACAATACACTTTGTTGAAATATATTGGGGGTTTACATATTTTTTTAAGGCATACTATCCTTATGTTTAATCCTACAAAATTAGATGGATTTTGTGTTCAGGCAACTCATCTTGAAGCAAGAGGGAAAAACATTCCACAAGAGCATAGCAAGAAGCCATTGACAAGTGGATACAAGAGTAAGAACAAGTTCAAAGGGAAAGGAAAGAAGAATGCATCCATCAAGAAGGAAGGAGACAAACTAACATGCAAACATTGTTCCAAAGAGGGTCATGATGAAGCTCATTTTGGAAGCTTCATCCTGAGATGAAACCAAAGAAGTTTAACAACAAAGGGAAGCAAAAGACAGTTGCAACTACACTACATGACTTAGACTATGATCCGAGAGATGAAACAAAGATCAAAACAATGAGAATGAAAGGTAAGGACATAAAAAGCAATAACTCTTCAAGTTGTCCCAATGATACTCAAGATGAGAAAACTAGAATTGAACTTTTCCATATTCAAGTTATTTCAAAGCACACCAAAATTGATACACTTTTTTATAGTGGTTCACAAGAAAATTTGATTTCTGAAGACTTAGTCAAGAAAATTAACTTAGAGACCATTCCTCATCCAAGACCTTATCCTTTACGTTGGATATGCAAGAATGCAAACTTTCAAGTTATAAGGAAATGCATCTTTAAATTTGTAATTACAACAAACTTTCTTGATGAAGTTGAACTTGATGTAGTACCACTTGATATTTCCGGAATTGTTTTTAGAAGACCATATTTGTATGATAGAAAAGTTATTTTCCATATCCATGAAAACAAGTATCACCTGTTCAAACATGGCATATAGTACATTGTTAGAGCACATTGACAGAAACTAAATCTTTCACTTGTAAATGTCGGACAAGTGAAAAGACTCGTTAACTCTAGTAAGAATTTTGTGCTTCTAATGGTCAAGCACAAGAATGATGTTGAAAATGAAGCTTTTCAAGGTTGTGATTCAAGATTAAAATCTGATTTGGTTGAGGTTGTTAACCAATATGATGAGATGTTTCAGGAGCCAAAAGGATTGCCTCCCAAGCGAAGAATCCAACATGAAATACAATTGAAGCAAGATTGACATCTTCCTAACATTGGCATGTACAGGATGTCAGTGATGGAAAGTGTAGAAATTAAAAATAAAATTCAAGATTTGTTGGACAAAGGGATCATCAAACCAAGTACTTCGCCATGTGGGTCACCTGTTTTTTTGGTGCCAAAGAAGGATGGAACATGGCGCATGTGTGTGGAATTTCGTGCATTGAACAAAATTACAGTAAATAATCATTACCCACTTCCTAAAATTGATGATTTACCTGATCAAGTGAAAGATGCAAAATATTTTACTAAGTTGGAATTAAGGAGTGGCTATCATCAAATTAGAATTGTTGAAGGTGACATATGGAAGACAACATTCAAAACAAAACAAGGTTTGTTTGAATGAATTTTTATGCCTTTTGGTCTTTGCAATGCTCCAACTACCTTTATGTGTGTGATGAATGAAGTATTGAGGCCATTTCTAGATGAGTTTGTGATAGTATACTTAGATGACATCTTGATTTTTAGTAAATATCGTGAAGAACATTTCATGCATGTCAACAAGGTACTTGATGTCTTGAAGAAATAACAATTGTTTTTAAATATGTCAAAGTGTGAGTTTGGAAAAAATTCTTTAGTGTATTTGGGTCATATTGTATGAGGAGGTGAATTAAAAATGGATCCCTCCAAGGTTGATGTCATTATGAATTGGCCAAAGCCCCAATAATTGCACTTCCAGACTTGAGACAGTCATATGAGATTCAAACTGATGCTAGTGATTATGCCATGGGTGCAGTCCTCATGCAACATGGTAAGCCTATCTGTTTTCATTTAGAAAATCTTAATGGTGCAGTGATTAATTATCCTACATATGACAAGGAGTTGTATGCATTGGTGAAAAGTGTGAAAAAAGTGGAAACACTACTTGACGGGTAAGAAGAAAATCATTCATACTGATCATTAACCATTGCAATACTTGCAAGCACAAACAAAGTTGCAGCAATCAATGCACTTTCGATGGATGGGTTTTCTTCAACAATTCCACTTGGTGATAAGGTATAAGAAAGGTATCTACAATAAAGTTGATGACATGCTTTCTAGGCCTATTGTTAGTGCTGCTATTATTCTTAAGCATAATTCTGTTTTGCATGATAGCTATGTCGAACAATATGCTTTAGATAGTGATTTTCAAGATGTATATGGAACTTTAAGTCAGGGGAACCAAGTAGAGGAATTGGATTATCACATGCATGATAACTTGTTGTAGCATCTTGGTAAGATTTGTATTCCACAGGGAGAAAGAGCCAACATCATAAGAGAGCCACATACTTCTCTTATTGCTGGTCATTTCGGTGTAAGTAAGACGGTGGCACATCTACAGAGGTATTTTTATTGGCCTTGTATGCTTGAAAGTGTGTCATGTTTTATTAGAGGTTGTTCATTATGTGCTGTTAGTAAGCCTATCAATAGAAATTTAGGATTGTACATTCCACTTCCAGTACCTTCCTGTCCATGGGAGAGTGCGTCTATGGAATTTGTTGGAGGTCGTCCTATGTTAAAGAGGAATCATGATTATCTTTTTGTAATTGTGGAGGTTCAACAAAAATGTGTATTTTTATGCCATGTCAAAAGAAAAATACAACTAAACAAACTGCTCAGTTATTATTTCAGAATGTATGGGTGCATTTTGGATTTCCCACATCCATTGTTAGTGATCAAGATTCCTGCTTTGTTGGGAAATTTTGGTCAAGATTGTGGGGATTCATGGACACCAAATTGAAAAATATTACAACATTTCATCCACAAACAGATGGTGAAACAGAGATGGTGAACAGGACGACGATGCATCTTCTACATAGTTATTGCAATAATCATCCTAAGTTGTGGGATGAAAACTTCCACTATATTCAACATGCTTACAACTAGGCCAAGACTCTTCATCTCAAACATAGCCATTTGAGGCATGTTTGGGATACTTGCCTAAATCTCCTATGGATTTAATTTTTGGAAAGGATGTTGCTATTGATGGTCATAGTGACATAGACAAAGCTAAAAGGTTCATTGAACAAATCCAATTGGTGCTTCAAGCAGTCCAAGAACAACTGGAAAAGAGTTAATTCAAGTACAAAACAAAGCACGATAAGCATCATTTAGATCGCAAATTCCAAGTCGATGCTGAAGTTTGGCTTCACATTAGCAAATAAAGGCTTCAAGGAGAAGGTAAAAAACTGAAACCAATTCAATATGGTCCATTCATAATTTTAGAAAAGATTGGTGATAATGCCTTCAAGTTGGATTTTCCTTCATATATTGAAATTTATGGTGTTTTTAATGTTGAGGACTTAAGGTTGTATGAGCCACCTTTGATTTAAGATCAAGAAGAAAATGTTTATATTCCTTCCATTGAGGATTTTTCACGTGAATACCTTGATGAACTACAACAAGACACCATTATTGACAGAAGAACAAGGTATTCAAAATGAGGGAATGTGGAGTACCTTTATGTGGGGCTCAAAGGTACAAAATCCAAGCAAGGCCAAATGGATCAAGATTGGATAGGTGAGGGAAATGTACCCGCATATACTGAACAAATGAAAGTGATTTTTTGGGGTCCAAAAGCTTCCAGTGGGGAGGAGTGATCAAGTGCTCAAAAATAAATTTCTCGGAATGGTGTGTGTCACACAGTAATTTGTCACCATGCACATTTTCCTCTCCCTGATCTTGAAATTCCCCGTGACGAATCCTATGCAATATTTCCATCATCAAGAAATATCCTAACATATCCCCTTGAAGATCCAAAGAAGACTTCCTTGAAAGATTACTGAAGAAACTTGGTCAAATACTTATTTTCCTCGATCAGTGCCCTTCCTGGTGCCATGGCCACGCTGAAGTCCTTTTCCCGTACTGTCCAAGTGCTGTTAGCGCCTTAAGTTCTTGGAAAACCATGTTGATTCCATTTCTGGCAGTGCTTCCTCAAATGGAGGAGAAGCTTCGACCTCTAGAAGCTCAAGGGTGGCGAGTTGGTTGTTGAACATAGATGATAAGGTCGAGCTCTCTCATTTTAGAGCCTTGATCTCATCCATGGGGGATCATACCTTAGAAAGTGGGCCTTCCTCCTCCTTTCATGGACTCCCAACCTCCTTCTCCTTGTTATAAATTTGCATCCCTCATTCCCCCAAGTTTGGAGCTCGTTTGATCATTATCAGACTCATCTGAACTCTCATCCCTTTGCGTAATTGAATCATGATTAAGCCTAAGTGCACAGGAGAAGGAATGCTTTTAAGCTGGGTGAAGGACTCAAATTTTCACCTAAGGGTGCCTCCAACATCAAGGCTTGGTTGTAATCTCTCCTTTTGTAATTTATCAATAATAACATCTGATGTTTGCTTTCTATATTTGTCTACATGATTATGCAAATATTCTGGTACTCCTTGATCTGCTAGATAGCTGGTGTTCACATTTATTATATATTGTATCACGTTTGTTGTTGTCTCCTGATCATCCACAATATTCGCGTGCCATCAGTAGCATGAAGCAGGCCTACAAGGATCGAGGATCGAGGTCACCATCAACAGATCTAAGGATAATGATTGGAAAAAGGTATTTACGTCTCTTTCCTCTTTGCATTGTAAGCATTAGTTAAGAAATCTTATGTTAGAAATAATCTCGTGTTGCTAGACCCACTCTAGGGCTAGAGAGATCGCCTATGTCCGCAGAGGGGATTTATCTTGACAACAAAACTGGTGACTCCGTTGGGGAGCTTTAGCCTTTTAAGTCCTCCTTCCCCAAACTAATCTTGGATTAGTTTCACCGGTTTTTGAAATTTAAATCTGCTTAGGTCTCTGTCAGCTTGTGTAAAGGTTGTTTGCTACTTCACTATGCCAGGTCTGGTGTGTGTGTGAGACTCTTTTTATTTTTTCCATTTTTTTAGCGACCAACGCCCTTTCTGTACTCACAGTAGCGCTGGCAGCACTGTTCTATATAACACAGTCGCATTGATTTTCCTTTCAACACCCTTATGCTTAGCACAGAAGCACTGATCTCAACCTTGGGAAAATTTGACTTTCCCTTCTAATTATCCAGTGTGTGCTGGCCCTTGAAGGAGTCTATGATATCTCAGTGATCTCCTTGCTGTGTGTTTGACTTACCTATCTTCTCTGAGCGAGTTTGTTTCATCTCTTTGAGTTGTTGTAAGCTTGGGAACGTTTTGCCATTTCAAACAGTTTTTGTCGGATTTTTCTTGTCTTGTTTCGAAGAGAGTTGGTATTTGCTTTGGTCATCTCTGCATTTCTGACTGTTTCCCTTCGGTTTAGTGTCAAGCACAAGATTACAGTTTGTTTGGCGCATAAGTCTAAAAGAGTGTGTTTTGTCTAAATTCAAAAGAAATTGGAAGTACTTTTCTTTTTCGTTTTTTATTTAGATTATCTTTGTCGTTTTAAGAAGAGTGAAAAGCATTTCATTCGTGCATTCTTTAGAGCAATTTTTGTTTGGTTCGATTGAAAGAAAAGTAAAGGGATTTTGCATTTATCCTTTCGTTCATTTGTTTTTCTTTCGATGACATTTAAAAGTGAAAAACAAAAAAATATTTTCTTGCATCTTAGTGAAAGGAAAGGCATTTTCATTTTCAATAAGTTGCATTTGTTGGGAAAGTGAATTCAATTGGAAAAGCATTGCATTTTCGTAACTATGAACTAGTTTGGGGGGCATTATTGTAGCTGCATTGAGTGCATTCTTGCTTGTCTCTTTTCCCTAAGTAGTTTAGAATTTATCGAAATTGAAAGCTTATTTTCTTGCATTTAGTATGCACCATAAGGATTCAAGTGACATTGTTTTGAGCCTTAAAACTGAAACTTTAATGAAGATCGACTTAAAATGAACCCAATTTACCTTAAGGAGCATTGGAATTAATGAGAATATTTAGTGGTCTAGGCTAGATACATGTCCCGACATCGTTAAACTTAGGATTTGTCGCTAATGGTCTACGTTACAACCCGGGGGTGATATGTATTTGGGGCGCTCTCAACGAACGGTTACACATTAGACAACACTACTAAAAACTATAATCCCACTAACCGTCGCGTATATTTGGGGAGACACCACTAGGTTGCTAGCCTGCCATAGGTAACTAAGTTGGTCACCTTGTAGACGTGATACATTGAACACAACATTTGGGGAGACTGGCTGCTGTACGTTAAGTCCTTGGCCATTTCTCTTTCATTTGATCACCAAGGTGTACATTACAAATCACAGATACTTGGTAAACCTTTATGCATAACACACCCTTTTATATTTATTTTTGGTTAATTCTAAAAGTAATTGCCCACCAAAACATCTCACCCGTGCAATTATCCAGCTTTTGTTTCTTGGTAAGTTGTGATTTTGTTCACCTCTCCCCTTTTGATCTTCTTCTCGAAGGTCATCGTGGCTGAATTGTCGAATTCGCCCACTCCCTCCTCTGATGGATCTCAAGAACCTCCTCATGAGGTCCCTCATTTTCTGGTTGGACCCCTCGAAGCGCAAGGTGAAGAGCTTGTAATAGTCATTAGTGTTCAACCCATATCATCTTGAGCACCTCATGATAATTCTCCTTGGACAACATCAAAATAATACGAGTCAGAAAGCCCCGAAAAAAGATGTACAATTATCAGCCTTTCCTCTGAATCTGCGCTTTGATCCGATTGTAGTATTTCCTAAGAAACCTTGCAACACCTTTGATCATCCCAGAATCCATTTTCAAGCTTCTCTGATAGCATTTCGCTCTACTGTCTATCAGTTGTTTCATGACAAAATGGCATCAAATGTTGATGATGCTCCATTCGTGAGCGCTCCTAAAAGCACTCTTCAGGAAACCTCTGGTTCGTATATCCTGGAAGCCTCTTTGTTGGTATTTCCTTTCGAGGGAGAATTGTTCGGATCCAAACCTCATGATTCAGGTAGTGGAACTGAAGTACCGTCTAGTTATGTTGCATCTATGCTCCCACACGGTTATACCCCTTTGGGAAACCTTATTTCTGGAGCTTCCTGTGGTACACCCTTATTTCTAGATCCCATTTGGTCAATGAGTATTCCTCCATCTTCTAGCCCATTTGTTTCGAATGTGGCCGTAATGTCTCAACCTATTGTTTGACCGACGATCACCATTGGTCAAATGACTATGTTGTTTGGATCCTCTGTCCCCTTTTCACCATCTATGATTACTGTAGTCCCACTGTTGAGTGGGAAATCCACTGTTTCGTCCGTGCCTGGGGGGTAGTCTAACCCTATCTATGTACCTCCCCTTTTGGGTAGGGGGAAACTGAGTTTTGGATCTATTCCTGGGGCGAGTCAGCCTCATGTTCAATATTCCCAAGTTCAGCAGCATTTTCCATAGTCGAACGCAACATATTCGTATGTTCAACAACCTAAAATTCCTTATGTTCAAAGGTTGAACATACAATATCTATAGTATGTCCAACAACCCCAGCCTTCAGTTAGTGTTGTTGTGACCAATCCGCAATTTGGTTCTTACACCCAAGCTGGTTTGAATCTTCTTCCGGGTCAATATTGTCCTTTCCCTCATCAACTCGGTACTCAGTACTAGCCATCTCCTCAAGGTTAGTACCAACAGCCCCAGACCGGGCCTCAACCTAGTGCTTCATATCAACAAATTCCTCAGTACCAGCAGGCTCATCCAGGACCTGGGGTTGGAAGCTATGTTCAGCAAGGACAACAGGCTGGACCTCATATTCAACATGGACCACAGGCTAGACCTCATATTCATCATGGGCCACAGGTTTGACCCTACTTCCATTAGGGACCACAAACTAGACCTCATGTTCAGTAGGGACCTTATCCTGGACCCCATGTCTAGCAAAGTCCACAGTCTCAGTTCCTGTAGGGGCCGTATCAACAAGCCCAGGTAGGTCCTTACCATCCATGGGGGAAATATGCATATCTGGGTCAGATTCCACCCTATTGGGGGCAAAATACCTATCAATCAGGTTGGAACCCTCGACCTTTCTCACCTCATCATCCGCCTTTTCCATTCTTGGCTAAGTTTGAATTTTCAGACGTGTCAAAGCTCGCAAATGACCCCATCTAGCATTAGCTGCATTGACCACTGATTCCAACTAATATTCCAGCATATTGTTTGAAGTTCGAAGGAAAATCTAGGGAAGACCTCCAAACGCATGTCATGACATACCATTTGTGGTGTTCCTATAATTCTTGGGTTGAAGATTCCAATTGTCTTCATATTTTATAATGCACTTTTACCGGTGCTGCAGCCAAATGGTACATTGAACTCCCTCGAGGAATTTTCTCCAATTTCAATTCCTTGGCTATGCCTTCCTCACTCACTTCCAGTTGCCTATTCGGTATGAAACCGACACCCATTTTCTCACCTCATTGATGCAGTCGAATGCTACGCATATGTCGGATCACATCCATGAATGGCGGCGTCTCTGTCGCCTCATCAAATTTGAGATCCTTGATTAGCCATTGACCAAATGGTTCACAAAATCATTTGTTCCCAAAATTACAAAATATCTTTCAATGGGAGGGTGTGTCATGGAATGGGAGGTCATCGCTAGAAATGAATACCTCGACTTGGTTTATTCCTAGTCCAGAAATCTATATGAGTTATTACTTGATGTGCCGCATCCTTCGACTAATCCTTCATCATCTCAGTCTCCTGTTACGCCTCCGGTGGATGGTGTTATTGGGACAATGGCTCATTCTAATAGTAGTGCGCCTAAGGCTTCTTCGAAGTCCAAATCCGCTACTTCCGTTGCGCCCCCTACTCCTTCTCATAACAAAAATAATCCTGGTAAAACCTCAGAGGTAAATGTTGTTCAGTCTACCGCAACAGACAAATCCTCGAAGGGTAAGAAAAAGGGTAAAGGCAACTCTAAATCCGAAAACCCTAAAAAGGATTCAAAGAAGTCATTTGTTGGTGATTCTTCAACACGTAAGCCCAAATATCCTTGTTTAATATGTAATGACGATCATTACACCAAGGATTTTCCTCGACGTGCCGAATTTTCCCATCTTCTGAAGGGTGCACCCAGGACTTCGACTGTTTAGAAAGAACCGTTCCCTTCTTAGTAGATGCAAATGGTATACCAAGCTCAATCATCTAGTAGCTCTCAGGTTTTCATGGCTGGAACGCAATCCGTTTCCATCACCACGAGAATGAGAGATTATCCCAATCCATCCAAGGCTCCCGTGGAACCAGAAGTCTCATATCACTCTTCCTCTTCCACGCCTCCTACCTCTGGTACTCTCTAGATCAAGATACCGAGTAGTGACTCCATCATCCGACCACCCCCAAAAGATGTTCTTCAGAAATCGTCTTAGAATCCGAATGCAAGAGAAACACAACACTATAATATTGTAGAAGATATGCCTCAATCGCCTTTGGCGATGTCGGCTTTGGAAGTCCTTCAGTCGTGCCCATCACAACGGAAGGCACTACTCACTGCTATTGGAAGGATTTATCCTTCATATTCTAAATTGATTATTTTCGATCTTGAGAATTTTGTTCCTCGCCTCCCATCTCAGGTAGATTTTTTATTCAAGTTACCATTATGGGAAAGACTATTCATTGGACTGTCGTTGATGAAGGCGCTTAGACCCGCATCATGTCTTTCGCATGCTAGAAAGCCATTGGCTCTCCCCCATTGAGTCAGTCCCCGAATACCTTAGAAGATTTTGATGGTCGAGGTTCTCGGTCATTCGATATTCCCAAGGCATTGCCCATCCCGTTGGAGGGGAAAACAGTGACCATGGAAGTTGTGGTGGTGGACGCCAACTTGAACTATAATCTCCTTCTTGGACATAGTTGGACAAACGTTGTGGTTTGTGTAGTCTCCACTCTCTTTCACCTCCTCTGTTTCCCTCATCAAGGGAAGATAGTGACTGTGGATCAGTTAGATTTCTTCCCCTTTGACTCTTCAGCAGGCAACATTCTGAATGTTGGTAAGGCCACTACTCCTTATGAGAACATTGGGCCGGGTCTGTTCAAAGACTCGTCTCTTATGGGAGTTTTTTCGCTTCTGCCTCATAATTTCGCCTTCGTCAATATGATTTCGTCTGGCCATGATCCATGGATTATTCCCAATCTAAACCAGATCGAAAGTTTTGGTGACGTTATGCCTCTTAGCCCATCTGAGCAGATGTATCAATATATCCTCACGACTTCTGAGGCTACATTCGAGACCAATACTCATTTGGTTTCTTCCCTAGATGCTTATGTGCAATCTCCCTGGTTTGGTTCTTAGGACTATGATGATCCCTTGAATGAGACTTTCCCCACTGACGAGAGTATCATTGAGGTCACGTCTCTCGAAGAAACTCCATGGGATGATGGACATCATCGTCCCTCGTTTCTCCCAATCCCATGTGACATATCCACCTATCTAGGATCCCATGCTTTGCCGGTACCGACTGACCCACTTCAAAATTCGACTTTGATTCATGAAGTGTTGTTCGAGGGCAACATGGGAAATATCACCTCGACCATTCCAATCGATATCTTTGTTAAACTAGGGATTGTTAAGAATGTGCATATCAGTGCGTCTTGTTTTCCTGATGAGATCAAGATCTATAAGGAAAATTTTTAGGAGTTCTGCGATGTCTTCGCATGGTCATATGAAGAAATGCTTGGCATTGATCCAAATATCATGGTGCACGAAATTCCCACCTACCTGAAGTCGAAGCCCATTCGCCAATGACTTTGTCCTATGCACGCGAGAAAGGCTGCCACTATAAAAGGTGAAGTTGAAAAACTTCTTAAACCTGGTTTTATCTAGCCCATACCATTGACAGATTGGGTCTCCAATATTGTTTATATCAATAAGAAGCAAGGGAACATTAGGGTTTTTGTTGGTTACCATGATATCAATCGAGCTCGTCCTAAGGAAAATTACCCCACTTCATTTATCAATCAGATCATTGATGAATGTGCCAAGATTGAGATATTTTCCTTTATGGATAGTTTCTCTGGCTACAACCAGATTAACACCGCTCTTGCTGATCAACACAAAACCACTTTTATTTATCCATGGGGGACTTTCACCTATAAGAAGCTCCCTTTTGACCTGAAGAATGTCGGAGCAACCTTCTAGCGAGCTATGTATTATGCATTCCATGACATCAAGCACATATTTCAACCATATCTCGATGACCTTCATGTTCATTCTACGAAACGTCGAGATCACCTGGAGCACCTTAGAGCTACCTTCTTAAACTGTCGAAACTATAATATCAAGTTGAATCCTCATAAGTTTGTCTTCTGCCTCGAATACGACCAAATATTAGGTTTTGTGGTGTCCAAAGAAGGCATCCACATCGATCCTCTGAAAATCGAGGCAATCATCAACTTGCCTCCTCCTTTTTCCATCCATAAGCTTCAGATTTTGCAGGGGAAAGCTAATTTCCTCCGTCGTTTCATCCTGAATTCCACCGAGCTTTCCAAAGGCTTTACACACTTATTGAAAAATGGAATCTCATTCTTATGGGATGGAATTGCTTAGAGCTCTTTTGATGCAGTGAAACGAGCCCTCATCACAGCGCCATTGCTGCATCCTCCCAATTATCACCGCAACCATTGCTCGTATTTGGCCGCTGCCGACAACACTATTGGCATCGTGCTGGTTCGGGACGATGATGATGGTCAGGAATATGTAGTGTACTACTTGAGCCATAATCTCTTCGATACTAAGACCCGCTATGCTCATGTAGAGAAAATTGCATTGGTTGTTGGTCATGTCGTTCAACGTTTCCGTCACTACATTCTCGTGTGAAAAAACTTAGTGATTTCTGATTGCAACCCCATGAATTACATTCTCACACGTTAGTAAATTGGGGGAAAATACTCAAAATGGATCGTTATCCTTCAAGATTTCGACTTAGAATTTATTGCTGCTAAGTCGAAGAAATCACTGGTCTTTGCTGAGTTGATCTGTGATCTTCCCACTGTGGATGATCCCACTCCTATCGATGAGTCCATCCCCAATGATACTCTCTTTATCATTAGTACTCACGATCCATGGTATGGAGACATGATTTTATATCTCCAGACCCAGACGTATCAACCAGAGCTATCGCACTCTGAGCGAAGATGGATTCGCTACCAGTACCAACCATATCGCATCGTTGGGGACACCCTCTATCGTACTTGTATCGATTCTGTCCTCCATCATTTTCTGACGCTCGAGGAAGCTGAGAAAGCTCTTAATGACTGCCACTCTAGGGCTTGTGGTGGTCACATGTCTGGTTATGTTATCACTCAAAAGATCCTTCGTGCAGGTTATTTCTGTCTGTCTATTTTTAAAGACTGCATCACCACAGTAAGAAAATTCCATGATTTCCAGATTTACTCTCGGAAAGAGCGCGCCTCACCCTCACCCTTGCACCTAGTTGTGACCTTATGACCTTTTGAAAAATGGGGCATTGATTTTATGACCTGTAACCCTCGCTTGGTCGGGGGGCATGGCTATATCATCGTTGCGGTTGACTATTTCACTAAATGGATCGAGGCGATGCTTACATGCGATAATGAAGGTCTCACTGTGGTACAATTCTTATTCAATCATGTCATAGCTCAGTTTGGTGTCTCGAAAGCGATTGTCAGTGATCATGGCAATCATTTTCGTAATCATATGATGACATAGCTCTCTACTCAGTTGGGGTTATGTCATGATAACTCCACCCCTTACTATCCACAGGCCAATGGCCAAGTTGAAGCTGTCAATAAAGTCTTGATGACCATACTTCAATGCACCATTGGGAAGCACAAGCGAGACTGGAACCTCATGCTTTTCTTCGCTCCGTGGGCATATTGAACCTTCGCTAAGACTGCCACTAGATTCACACCATTCCAATTGGTGTACGGTTTAGAGGCCACACTCCCGATCAAGTGTGAGATTCCTTCCTTGAAGCTGGCTATCGAACTCCTTCTTGGTACTTCACCAGAAGAGGAACGTTTGTTGTACCTCAAGCATGTCGATGAGACCAGAAGGCTTGCTGCTTTAGTTCTTGAAGCGTAGAAATGACGAGTTAAGGTGCAATATGAAAAATTTGTCACACCTTGTGTTTTCTCTGAAGGTGACTTGGTCCTGATTTATGACCAAGCCCATGATAAGTTGGGAGTTGGAAATATAGAGTCAATGTGGCATGGGCCCTATATCATTCAACGTGTTTTGGAGCATGGAGCCTATGAGCTAGTTGATTATGAAGGAAAGCCTTTGGCTGAGCCACGAAACGAGCTCTATCTAAAGAAATATTACGCTTAATCTTAAGTGTGATAATTTTTACATTAGTGTGTTATTCACTAGTGTGATTTGAGTTGATTTTTGGTGTGATTGTTTACCTTGCAGACATGTTTCCTCTGCTTACCTTGTGTTCCACTTGGTTTACAAATGTCTTCAGATCACTGCGTTGGTTTTGCTGATGGCGCTTGCCATATAACACAGAGCCTGTCTTCCACAACATGGGCACTCTTTGCTCCTGATGGCGAGTTGATTAATTTACAAGGCATTTGTTTGGGTCAAACAATTAACAATATTGCCGAGTATAGTACGGTGATTGAACTATTATCAAATTCCATTGATCTTGGGATAAGATATTTGGTTGTCTAGTTGGACTCACAACTCGTTGTGTGTAGAAATTATACAAACATATGTATATCAATGGATTCAGTCTGATCAAGCAATGTACTAAAGCTAGATATTGAATCCTTCTACAAATCAATTGCGGAAAATAAACACAATCACCAATCATAATAAGTAAATAAATAATCAAATCATACCAAAACACAGATAATTTCCTGGGGAAAGATTACTGATCAAAACACCTATATCATATATTGTATATTCCACAAGGAATCATGAAACAATTACAACACACTCTTCTCACAAGAGTCTCCTGCACTCTCACAATTTTCTCGCACTGATCCAGACAAAATCGGGCCAACACTTAGCCAATTCTCAGCATGTCTTCAGCCTGACTTGCTCACACAATCCATGAGAAATGCAATCCCTATTCCTTAGGAATTTCAACCTTTCTCAACTACGCTAAGTATCATGGGAATCCTGTGGTGTTTTAACTGCATCTGGGCAACCTGCTAATATGACAACTGATAATTAACTTCCCTTTAACCTTTGTCTCAACTGGGTCTCCACTGGAACTGACATGCATGCAACTATTAATAGTAAATCATCAGTTGCATGACAGATCACTGACTGTGAATTAAATATGATTTAATTCACTTGATCTCTCACTAGTGCAACAAATAGTTACAACTAGTTCAACTGACTTTAACTCACCTAACCGAGTTAACTGATTACTCATGCACTTAACTGCAACTCGAACTCTAAAACACATAGAATCACTTTAAATGCCTCACAAACTACCCTCAACTCGAATTCCATGAGCTAACTAAGTTTATCACATTCAGTTAACTATTACAAGTGATTATGAGATAAAATTACATTTTATTGTCCGATTTAATTAAGGGATAATTAAATTTGACACATAGGCAATCTATTAAATAAATTGAATTTCACACTAATGTATCACTAGGACCCATCACTACATGACCTGTGGTCCCACAATAGTGTAGGTTTCTTATTTCTTCTGGATGCCAAGTTCATTTTTTCTTGTTGCAAACTTCAACATCGTGTTACAATTGAATGGGCGTTATTTTGTGTGCAATCCTCAAATTTTGCATATGTATTTACATGTTAGATTATTGGAAAGGCATTTTGATTTAATCACATATCAACACATTCCAAGGCATTTAAATACATTAACAGATTCATTAGTAAACCATGTATTAGATAGACATTTGCGCAATATGTAAATCAAGACATCATTATGATACACACATATATATATATATATATATATATATATATATATATATATATATATATATATATATATATATATATATTGGTCTGTAAGTGTGTTACATCCAAAAGCTCAGAAATATGTTGTTATGTTAAAAAAATGGCTCTTTGATCCTACATCAGTACAAAATGTATAAACAGGGTTGCTATCCACCCACATGATGCTCATGGTAGCAGGTGACGGCTCGAATTACTTGCTAGAGTAATCGACGCTGTCTATCCGGCACTCCGACTCATGAAAAGTTGGGAGTTGGAAAGCTCGAGCCAATGTGGCATGGGCCCTATATCATTCAACGTGTTTTGGAGCATGGAGCCTATGAGCTAGATGATTATGAAGGCAATGCTTTGCCTGAGCCCCGAAACAGGCTCTATCTGAAGAAATATTACGCTTAATATTAAGTGTGATAATTTGTACATTAGTGTGTTATTCATTAGCGTGCTTTGAGTTGATTTTTGGTGTGATTGTTTACCTTTCAGACTTGTTTACTATGATTACCTTGTGTTCCACTTGGTTTGTAGATGTCTTCGGATCACTACATTGGTTTTGCTGATGGCGCTTGCCACAACACACAGAACCTGTCTTCCGCAACATGGGCACTCTTTGTTATTGATGACAAGTTGATTACTTTACAAGGTATTTGTTTAGGTCAGACAACTAACAATATTGTCGAGTATAGTGCGATGATCGAACTATTATCGGATTCCATTGATCTTGGGATAAGATATTTGGTTGTTAAGTTGGACTCACAACTCGTTGTGTTACAATTGAATGGGCGTTATTCTATGCGCAATCCTCAAATTTTGCATATGTATTTACATATTAGATTATTGGAAAGGAATTTTGATTTTATCACATATCAACACATTCCAAGGCATTTAAATACATTAACATATTCATTATAAAACCATGTATTAGATATACATTTGCGCAATATGTAAATTAAGACATTATTATGATACACAATTAGCCGTAGAAACATGCATATATATATATATATATATATATATATATATCAGTCTGTAAGTGTGTTACATCCAAAAGCTCAAAAAATATATGTTCTGTTACAAAAATGAATCTTCGAGCCTACGTCAGTATAAAATGTATAAATAGGGTTGCTATCTGCCCACATGGTGCTCATGGTAGCAGGTGACTGCTCGAATTACTAGCTAGAGTAATCGACGCAGTCTACCCGGAACTCCGACAGTGTGTCTCTGAAAGTACAGCGGGATCTCATCAAATGTGGGATACTCTAGGATGCCTCGCTTGAGAACGACTAGGTTCCGCTCCAGCTCAGCTAATGTGTCTGATCCCTCCTCATAAGGAGCATCCTCTACTAGACGAGCTACCCTCAGTGCGATCGGTGATATGCCGGGAGGTCTCTGAGGACCCATATTTGTAAACAAATCATAAGTTTGCATGTCAAAACTCATAACAAAAACATCTAAAAAGTAAAAAATGCTTAAAAAATATTTTTTTGCTTGCATCGGTCCATTGTTTACCTGTTGGAATCAGAAGATCCGGATCTCCTCTGAAGTCTATGTCGGCATAGGCGTAGTCCTTGACTATGATCAATGGACCCTGCAACCAATTGAAGAAGGTTGTTGGGAAATGAATCTGTTGCCCTCCTCCCTGTCTGGGAATTATGTCACACCATCGCTGTTGGAAGTATATTTCTATAATTTACAACATTAAATTATCAATCCGAGACTCATAAGCTTCGAGGCGCAAGTGCAGGTAACGCAGGATCAGAGCATCTAACCTAAACTAGGGCATAAAATCAATTTAATTCCTAAGTACATAATCGTTGTTTCTATGAAAGAGCACACTGGTGACTTGCTATAAAAGAACACACCATTCATTTTCCGGAAGGAAACTCTAATCTACTAATTTTTTGGAAATAACACTCATCTAAGGAATTATAAGAATCTCGAAAAGATTTTAATTTAAAGGCTCTTAATCTAAGTGAAACATGAAATTCATAATGAAAGGAAAGCGAAACATGAAATTCCTAATTTTGAATGGAAGAAAGTGAAACAAAATGAAATGAAATTAATACCTTAGCTATGGAATTAAATTCACATTTCAAACTATTCTACATTAGACTTTAAAAGAAAGTTAAACCCTATATGAACACTCTCTGCACTTATAAAAAAAATTAAATTACTGTTATGAAATAAACTTCTGTACTTAAAATAGAAATTCAAATTAAAACACACTACTTGTAAAATCAAATCTAATGCTATTGTTTGAGCTAGTTTACCTTATGCTACCAAACTGAATTAATCCTATCTTGGAGGAAAATAAACCAAAGGAAATCACACTATTCCTAATATTGTACTTAACTTGATTCAATTAACTCACACCAAATTTAAAACAAAATAAATCATTACTATCACTGTCCTCAAATTAAATAGCACCATATTTTTATCTTAAATCAATTCAAAATGTTCTTCAGGAATTTAAACTCTCTAAACCAAATCACTGAAATGAAACCTTACTGTTCAATTCTCACACATTGTTAAATAATCGAATTCTCACCACTAAACTCTGATTTCAATCATGAAACTTGCTCCAAAACTTACACTACTTGAAAAATCAAACTTAATGAGATTCACACTCAAACTCACACTCTTCATCAATAAAAATGAACTTGCATTGTTGACAAACAATAAAGCTTACCCTATGAAACAATAACTCACACCTAAGCAATTCGATTCCAAATGCAAACACTATTGCTCTAGAAATGAAACTACACTACCTCAGAAATGAAATTACCAATGCTATTTCACACTCAGAATTCTAAGGCCGGCTTCTAAACACACCTGCGATACTCAATGACTTGGCTTCAATCACACTTGCACTACTTGTTGATTTTCTTTAAAGAACACACTCATTGTTCGACGACCTCAAGAACTCAAACGCAATTTCCAACACCAAAGTAACTTCCAAATCTGAATGCTATTCAAGGGGATCAAACACTTTGTATAGATATATATATATGCAAATTTTAATCTACAGTCACACACACACATGACTCGGCATATAACTCTTCGAATTCATACTTTACAATACAGTCAAATTTAGTGCTAGAAATCTGAAACACGCACATAAAACTTGCACCATTAAATCACTGTTTTAATGCATGCACATAGTCATTCAATGTAATTCTTCCTGTAAGTACTTCAGCATAACATAATGTTTTAAGGAAAACATAGTAACGTCATGTAAGAAGGATTGAGCATGATATGAAATGAATTTGAAAACCAAAGCAATCACGAGACCGATTATAATAGAAATATTAATTGAATCAAATCACGATATTCTTAATCATGATGTAGAGTCCACAAGTTCTGTAATAAAAACAAACACAATTTAATTGAATCTTCCTACGAATAACAAAGAGGCTCAATCCCAGATTGTGAGGGGCCCTTGCCACACCTGGGTGAGCCTGAAGGATTTACAAGAAAAAAGGATGATTTAATACATTTAAATTAAAAACTCACAATCAACTATGCAATTGCAACGATCTTGTTCAGAACATAGCCATCGTATTAACTGAAAGAAGTCTCAATTAAAAACAAAAAGGTCTGACAACAACTCAAAGCTTACTTTCAACAACTGATAATCTCCAATGCTCTGCGTATTGTTGAGCTCTGCCCTTTTTATACAAAATAGAGCATAAATATTTTCTAAATAAAACATAAAAGTAGGCTAACAAATTCCATATCTGATCTTTTGGAGAGCCTTCAAATAACTTATGGTTGGATTTGTGCTGATCAACGCATGGATGGAGGAGTTGCGTTAATGATGTGCTGATTTGAAGGTTGATCTAGAAGCTACTTGCATATAGATCATCGAGCTTAGGGATCATCAGAACCTTGATGATTGGATTTGACCCCTTCAAAGCCATGAGTACGAATCTGGAACTTGACTGTTAAGTACAAAAATGCAAAACATGGTTGTTTTACAAATATGGATATTTTGGATTTTTATATAAATTGGTCTCGAAGACCTTCGTGTATCTCCAAAACCGTAATTTATTTTAGAAAATTGTTTGAGTATTAATCAATTTGCTATATTGGGACCAAAACCCATGTGCCATAATTTCCTCATTGTCCTTCACCTGCACAGAAATCGAGGAGGAAGTTGGCATTTTGAATTTTTTTGCAGATTTGGGAAAAATTGTTAATTTCCTTCTAGAGACCCATATGTGTAACTTGGGTGAAATACAAGCCATGGGAAGGTATTAAAACACTATTTTTGACAATAACCTCCCTCAATTTCTTCGGAAGCATGTCGAATGTGTCAAAGCCCCAAATTAGACATTTCTGTACTCTACTGACTTGTGAAGAATTTTAGCGATAAAACCCTACGACAGTTGAGCTTAATGAAACCATCATTATTAAATCATGGAATAATCATCTTTAATCATATAAAATATAAGAAAACTAATGATAACCAACCATGGTGTGTATTTGACGGCAAGTTATGGAATTAGGGTACAGAATGGGTTCAAAACCTAGGGTTTTAGGGTATGAACGATGATATTGAAAGATGAAAACATGGGCATATTCTAGGCCCAACAATCACATCAGCCTCAGATCCCTTGGGGCTGGATCATGGATCTCTAACAACTGATACTGGAATAGGGGTACTCTCTCCAGAAAGAAGGTCACCAGAATTGACCCGTACCCGAACTCTTTTAGTCTCCCTGTCTTGCACTTGGTTAGCTGGCTCTTCATGTTAGCCAACAACCCCTCACGCCAGTTGAACATCGTAGGGGCCAAGAAATCCACCACATACTATAACTACGATTTTTTTTGTCTCATGCAATGCTTGGGCTCCTGCCACTCTGGTGATACAATGTAGTATTGTGTGCAGGGGAAGCACTATGATGTAAGACATGTCTACCTTCCCACTCTCTGTCTTCCGTGCCCTGAGACAATGTTTCTAGATGAGAATTCTTGTGCTATCACACCATGGGCGAGCCCAAAAGAGTTGGATTCTCTCCCCTCACCTAGATAGTCTGGTGATAAAATAGATGTCCATGACATCTAGCTCTAGTTCTTGGTCCCCGATGATGAACAACTGTTGGTCCACATCCTAGATACTAATCAGGTACTGGAGAAGCTCCAATTGAGCTCTTAGGCCGGATGTTTGAAAGAATTTCAACAATTCACAATTATGCAAAGCATTAGAGCAATCTTGGTCCTGCAAGGCTTGGTGGTCTTCCACCTCATGGCCTCGTTCTTTCCATTCGACCGACATCTTCTTTGAAAGTGTCTACAAAGCATGTCCAATTGATATTTTAGGAGCATTCATGGAGGAATTTTTAGAATTTAACGGTGGAGTTGGGAGATTTTATCAATTTAAAATCTTTCCCGTGACCAGAGCGTCTGTTCGAGATGATTCAGTGCTGGTGGCGTGCTGCCCTCACTGCCTGAGCACGACCCCGATAGCTCGAAATCCCGCTAGTTGCAGGAAATTTTAAGTTTTGAAATATATCCCTTAAACTCCATAATTATAGAAACTAAATTCCAAATTAATATAATTAAAATGAATAAGAGGTTTAGAGCTATTACCTGGCGCAGACAGATCGACGAATGGTGTCTTGGATCAGCCACACCGCTGATTTGAAATTTGGAGGGAAAATGGACAAAATGCTCTTCTCAAAATGGAAAGGTGAAAATGATTTTGTTTTTTGGTATATTTATAGATTTTTGAAAAAAATTCGACTGTATTTTATTATTTTTCCTCGATATCCATGATGTTTGCTGTTTATGTAAAATATAGGACTTTCACACTACTGATGATCATTTCCGATGCAAACGAGTTGAATTTTATCTCTTTTTTAGGCTCGTTAAATGTTTAAGAAAAAGGAACCCCCTTGGAGTAAACTTTCAACTCTTTTCTGACTCTCGAAAAATGAAAATATTGTCGAGTACTTGTCATTTCGAACTTGTGAAAGTGAATGAATTGATGTGATCTCAGTATACATTTACCCCTTTTTTAGGTTGAGGTTTACTATTTACGAAAAGGGAATACCTTGATCAAACATGGTCAAGAGGTTCTCTTGAATATTGTTTATACCTTTTTGGATTCGAGAGACGCTTTATGAAAAGGGACATGATGGAGTTTCCTTTTTGTTTCTTTTCAAACTCCTTAAACATGAAAAGTCACCGAGTTACCCTTTCGTTGGACTTGTTAAATATTAAACGACGAAAGACTTGTCACCATGACGAGACCAAGTTCCTCCTTCCTAGGGCTCATTAAACTTCCTAGGATGGATTCATTCGAAGAATGAACTTACATGCTCAACATATGCTGTCCTCTTCACCCTGGCTATAAAAAATAAATAGTTACTCGTAAGCAATAACGGGGGAAAATTGAAAGTGAACATCCTATGTGTATTTTGGGCATCTTGCCGCTCTTGAGCATGACACTCATCTGCAATTCGTGTCGGGTTGGGGACATCCTACATTCATCACTTTGCTTCCATGGGTTTTGGAAATCCATTTGCCTCTTATCTGATTACCAATTTTGTCAACATGACCTCTAATCCTATTTGAGTCAAATGTTGCCACACTCCGGAGTCGTGTCACCAATATGTTCAAGAAAAGTCCTTTTTGTCAAACACCTTCTGCATATCTGACCTCCTCTGTTACCACCTCGAATCACTCCTATCATCTTAAGATATATGTTGTTTCGTGTCGATGACGTGGGAATCCTTATGGCCCTCCTTCGACGAATCAATTCTTGTCGAATTCAACTCATTATTCGGGAAGGTGATTTAGAAACTTCTTTTAGTACCTTGGAGCTCTCATGCCTCAATGGAAATTTATTCATGTTCGATGATAGGTTCACATCATTGGCCTTCGATCAAATGATTCTGCAAGTGTTCGACTTCAACACATATATTCACACTTGTAGATTATGTTGTTGTACCTTGAGGTCCATCGTCATTATTGGTGGTCTCTCTCGTGCCTGTTAATGGTTTTCATCATTGGTCGGTAATCAGGTGGTTTCTACCATGTTCGATACCAACACATTTATTCGCATGGCTAGATTCGTACATTGGGTTGATTGAGATCGCGGTGAAGACCCTGGGTCACATCTGTTTTTTTGTTCAGGCTGCGAGGAATTATTGAGTATTCATGATTGTATACATGATCCTATCTATACATATGGCTACGTCCCTATCGCAGATCCATTTCTATGATCTCTTTTAGATGGATGGTTGCGACCATACCATGGGCTCATGTGTCATTTGATGCCTAGTGCAACATTATGTGGTTAGGCATATTTATACCAGAGATGTCATATATTGTAAATGTTTGATTTGGCAGGTTCTATGAAGGTGGTCTGTGTTCTTTTCCTTGGTTCATAAATCATTTCAGCCATGACTCCCTGTTCTGCCTTCATGCTTTAGGGGGTATCTGTTACACAGTAATTTGTCACCATGCTCATTTTATCGTCCTTGATCCTGAAATGCCCCATGACAAATTTTGTGCAATGTTTCCATCATCAATAAATATGCTAAAATATCCCCCTGAAGATCCAAAGCTTAGACTTCCTTGAAAGATTACTGAAGAAACTTGGTAAAATTCCTAGTTTCCTGGGTCAACGCTCTTCTTGGTGCGATGGTCATGCTGATGTACTTTTCCCAGTACTGGCCCAATGCTTTCAACACCATAATTTCTTGGAAAACTATGTTGATCCCCTTTCTGGTAGTGCTTCCTCAAATGGAGGAGAAGCTTAGACCTCTAGAAGCTCAAGGGAGGCGAGTTGGTTATTGAACAAAGATCATAAGGTCGAGCTCTCTCATTTTAGAGCCTTGATCTCATCCATGGGGGATCATCCCTTAGAAAGTGGCCCTTTATTCTCCTTTCATGGGCTCCCAACCTCATTCTCTTTGCTATAAATTCACATACCTCATTCCTCCAAGTTTAGAGCTTGGTTAATCATTGTGAGACTCGTTTGAACTCTCATCCCTTTACATGCTTGCATCGTGATGAAGCCTAAGTGCATGAGAGAAGGAATTCTTTTGAGGTAGGTGAAGAACTTATATTTTCACCTAAGGATGCCTCCAACATCAAGTCTTGGTTGTAAGCTCTCTTGATCAGGAGCTCAAATCTGAGCTTGGGAAAAAGCTCAAAAATGAAAGTGCTCAAATTGATTTGGAACCTGAGCGACAGGATAGGCCTCGACGATATGATCCCAACGCCGTGAATTTCACTGAAAACCGACGCTGTATGAAGAAGTTATTCAACTTTGAAGTTCTTCAATTTCAGTAAAAAAAAGGCTAGTTTGACTTTAGAAATTGGAAAATATTAAAAAAAATATTCCGAGAATATTCCTCGAAATATTCTGGGAATATTCTTTGGAATATTCCATAGAATATTCCCTATGGACCAATTGTATTGCGACAAGTGGCAATCTGTCATTTGATACAGGTTTGACTTTTCATAAGTTTGACCAATTACGGGCTGCCACGTGGCAGGCCCGAAGGGCGCCACGTGGCACCCTGGTCGGTGAAATGGTGGTCGTTTAAAACTTTTGACAAACCTGTGAATCAAAATCAAGACCTCTTGGCAAACAATGCAACACTTTACCAATACACCATGCGGGTAGTTCTTGTTAACACATGCTCTTTACACATATTTAAATTTGCCAAAGGTTTCATTTGGGGCCGAAAGGGGGCCAACCCCCTCTACACGTAACCGTGGCCCAGAACCACGGCTTTAATCCGGCGATTACAACAACAGTTAATGTGGGATTTGCGGTCACATGTTCTATGACATTTATTGCCAACAGAAAATGCTCCGCCAAGTTAAGCGCCATCCCTCCATTTTAGGTAGAATTCCACTTTTAGCTCCAGTTAACTACAGTTGGTCCACAATTAGTGGGATTTTTGCCTAACATTGGACAAAGACTGTTTTGATGATATCTTTCACATGGGAGATCCTTTTAGAGTGAATTTTTTTAATTTTTATTTTGGGTCTCTTCGACATTCTGGACTCAATGGAGTAGGTCTGAAATCTAACAGAGGTCATCTTCAGAGGTTTAAGCATCGAAGAAGATGAAGGAGCCATTAGGGCCTGGAAGGAGAAGGCTGTGTTTTGGACTGTATTTCTCTGTTTAAGGTAAATTAATAGGCATTCTTAGCTATTTCATGCCTTTTGAATCTGTTTAGATGGTTTTAAGAGCCTGTTAAGAACTTTAGAAAGTCGAAAAGCTTCATTTAAGTTCTAGAGGCCATTTTCCAAACAGAGTGTGTAGGCGAAACCGGAGCAGCCGGAGGCCGTTTCTGATGAAAAAAAACTCTATCTAGACTATTTAAGTCATTCTGGAACCAATGGAAGTGGTTTTAGATCATTTTGAGTACTTCTATAGCTCGAGAAGTTGATATGAAGTCGTGGGCATCCCTGGGAAAACCGTGGAGGAGAGTCATTTTTGGGGATGTTGTGCTTAATGTAAGAAATTTATCAGTTGATATTTGATGTCTGATCATTATTGGATGTGGAAGTAGTGGTTTCAGGAGCAGAAATAGAAATCTAAGGGATTTTGTGCCATTTAGAAGTTCAAAGAAGCTTAGTGCACCAACAGAAGGATGTATGTCCATGGAAGCCTAAAGCTGTTTGCAGGAATTTGACAGCCATTAAAGGGATTTAAAATGGTATTCTCAGCCCTTTGAATCATTCTCGTATTCATTGTGGTTAAGTGTGGAGCTTGTAAAAGAATTTAAGTACCTTAATCCCAAAGATTCTAGTCATGTTGACGAAGCTCAAAGGAGATGTAGCCCAAGAGTTGGGGTGAACTCCTATATTATATTGTTGTTGTGTTTTGTTATTCTATGGCTGAATTATGTTGCTGATATACATGTTAAGTTTCAGCAAAAGCAAATAAACTTAAAACACATAAACAGAAGAAAAGACATACACCTCTTCCAAGCAAAAATTCTGCATAATGTCAAGTTTGAGTAAGGTCTTTTTAATTAAGTCTAAGTGTTTAATTCTATTATTTCTTTAGGCAGAGTCTGTAAGAGGGCCAGGTAGCTTTTGGATTCATCCTTTCTTTGAAAGGTGACATATCCGGTAAATGCCCCTACAGTCTATCTCTGTATTAGAAATAAGAAGTTCTCACATTTTCAGATTTAAAATTTGGAGTATTTGCACTCATTTACATAAATGAAAATGGATACCTTGCACCCTTTTCAAGTACATTCCATTTTCAGATCAGATGTTATCAGAGCTCGGGTTGAGCATTCCTTATTGTGCAAAAGGTTTTAAAATAGTGTAAGAGATTTACTGTTTTATTGGTTGCAAAATGGCTGCTTGAATGAGAAGGGGTCTTTATTGACATTTGGTTAAAAGCTTTTCGTTTGTTTGAAAGCTTTGAGGAATTTTCTTTGGAAGTTCCTTTTGGTTGTTTTGGGGATTTACATAATGTCAAATTCTTCTACAAGTGAAGTTTCCTCCTTCACGAGATTCTTCAATGATGACATGAAGAATGAGTTCTTTAAGGTGAAGGACATGGTGCAGATTCTCCTTGAGGATCAAAGAGAAAGTGTTCAACTTCGTCCACAATTTCTAGCTATGCAGGAAGAGAAAGAAGCCATTCTTCAAAGACTGCATGATATGGGGTTGCAGCTTCTGCAAGCTCAAGAAGCTTTGTCCAAGGATATACCTCATCTTCAGGATGTAAATCATGAGGGAAATCATTCTGATTTGTCTTCAATTTCCTCTATTGAAAAGTGTGTTGGTTCTTTTGAACGACATATAAGAGGTATTGGGTCCAAATTGATGTTGAAAATGGGCTATCAAGAAGGCAAAGGTTTGGGCAAGCATGCACAAGGAATTTCTGAGCCTATTTGTGTTGTGGAGTGTCCCAAGAATATTGGTCTTGGCTATGAGCAACTTAATAGCAAAGCTTTGAGCACATGCATTCAAGAATTTGATGAAAATTTGAAGATAACATTTCTCCCAAGTTCTAAATTACATCAATGTCATGATGGCAATCTTCCTTACCATTTTTTTAAGCCTTTGTTGCAGCAAGAAGATGGTAGACATGCAGCTTATGGCAAACATGCAATTTTAGGCAGTTTTCAAGACAAGAACAATGATGTTAGTCTACAATTGAAAGCTGGAGCCTCTACTAGTTCATCTCCTCGCGGAGGCAAAAAGGATGAACATGCAAAGCAGCATAAGAGGTATAAATCTTCTCATGATCAATTTGATTGTGTTTCTGCAAGGCACGATAATTTTACATGCTTTAATGGAAGAAATAATTCTTGTACATATTGTGGTCGATTTAACCATCATGTTTCGAGATGTTGGATGAGGAAGAAGACATACAAGAAGCAGATGAAGCAAAGACTACCTTCAAAGAAGGTGCATATGATTTGCACTTTTTGCCAAAAGAAGGGACATGTTGTCTCTCATTGTTGGACTTTGCATCCAACTCGTCGTCCCACGCACATGCAGCAAGAGGATACAAATATTGGCGAAGGTGGAATCATGGATTCCATTATTGATGTGGAAAGGGAAGTTTCACATGAGGAAAAGTTGCAGCAGCAAAAGTCGCCCATGCATGGAAGTGGCTCGGTGAGAAGTGGATGGACTTCTTGACACAGTAAGACATACTCCTTTTGTACATATGCAAATTTCAGATGTATGCATGTATTTTATGCTGTAATATCTTGTTTGTTTTGAGCCGCCTTAGATCATGGATCAAGGCAGCGTTGTACAGTTTCATTCTGTAAATTTCTCGCCAGAAATTTCTGTGTGAGTTCAAGAAGGTCAGTTGTGGACAGATGTGGACAAGCGCATTCAGGAAGGGAAATGTTGATTTCTTTCCATTTGTGGTTCAATTTCATTTGCTTTTCAAGGCAAAATTTTTTGAAGGGATGAAGAGAAGAGGATGTTCATCCTCTCATTTTCTGTACTACAGATAAGTTCAGCATTTCAGTAAGATTTTGGGGACCAAAAGCCTCTCATTTGGGAGGTGTGATCAGGAGCTCAAATCTGAGCTTGGGAAAAAGCTCAAAAATGAAAGTGCTCAAATTGATTTGGAACTTGAGCAATGGGATAGGCCTCGATGATACAATCCCAACGCCGCAAACGGCACTGAAAACCGATGTTGTATGAAGAAGTTATTCAACTTTGAATTTCTTCAATTTTAGTAAAAAAAAAGCCAGTTTGACTTTAGAAATTGACAAATATTAAAAAAAGAATATTTCGGGAATATTCGGGGAACATTCCTTAGAATATTTTGAGAATATTCTTTGGAATATTCCATAGAATATTCCCTGTGGACCAATTGTATTGCGACAAGTGGCAATCTGTCATTTGATATAGGTTTGACTTTTCATAAGTTTGACCAATTACGGGCTGCCACGTGGCAGGCCCGGAGGGCGCCACGTGGCACCCTGGTCGGTGAAATGGTGGTCGTTTAAAACTTTTGACAAACCTGTGAATCAAACCCAAGACCTCTTGGAAAACAATTCAATGCTTTACCAATACACCATGTGGGTAGTTCTTGTTAACACATGCTCTTTACGCATATTTTAATTTGCCAAAGGTTTCATTTGGGGCCGAAAGGGGGCCAACCCTCTCTACACATAACCGTGGCCCAGAACCACGGCTTTAATCCGGCGGTTAAAACAATAGTTAATGCGGGATTT
Organism: Pinus albicaulis; assembly: GCA_034641835.2. Taxonomy (NCBI): domain Eukaryota; kingdom Viridiplantae; phylum Streptophyta; class Pinopsida; order Pinales; family Pinaceae; genus Pinus; species Pinus albicaulis. The sequence goes on from CM076582.1 coordinate 927,735,871, forward strand.
GCGGTCACATGTTCTATGACATTTATTGCCAACAGAAAATTCTCCGCCAAGTTTAGCGCCATCCCTCCATTTTAGGCGGAATTCCAATTTTAGCTCCAGTTAACTACAGTTGGCCCACAATTAGTGGGATTTTTGCCTAACATTGGGCAAAGACTTTTTTGATGATATCTTTCACATGGGAGATCCTTTTAGAGTGATTTTTTTTTTTGATTTTGGGTCTCTTCGACATTTTGGACTCAATGGAGCAGGTCTGAAATCTAACAGAGGTCATCTTCAGAGGTTTAAGCATCGAAGAAGATGAAGGAGCCATCAGGGCCTGGAAGGAGAAGGCTGTGTTTTGGACTGTATTTCTCTGTTTAAGGTAAATGAATAGGAATTATTAGCTATTTCATGCCTTTTGAATCTGTTTAGATGGTTTGCAGAGCATGTTAAGAACTTTAGAAAGCCAAAAAGCTTCATTTAAGTTCTAGAGGCCATTTTCCAAACAGAGTGTGTAGGCGAAACCAGAGCAGTCAGAGGCCGTTTTTGATGAAACAAAACTCTATATAGACTATTTAAGTCATTCTGGAACCAATGGAAGTGGTTTCAGATCATTTTGAGTACTTCTACAGCTCGAGAAGTTGATATGAATTCGTGGGCAGCCCTGGGAAAACGGTGGAGGAGAGCCATTTTTGGGGATGTTGTGCTTAATGTAAGCAATTTATCAGTTGATATTTGATGTCTGATAATTATTGGATGCATAAGTAGTGGTTTCAGGAGCAGAAACATAAATCTGAGGGAGTTTGTGCCATTTAGAAGCTCAGAGAAGCTTAGTGCACCAATAGAAGGATGTGTGTCCATGGAAGCATAAAGCTGTTTGCAGGAATTTGATAGCCATTAAAGGGATTTAAAATGGTATTCTCAGCCCTTTGAATCATTTTCGTATTCATTGTGGTTAAGTGTGGAGCTTGTAAAAGAATTTAAGTACCTTAATCCCAAAGAGTCTAGTCTTGTTGACGAAGCTCAAAGGAGATGTAGCCCAAGAGTTGGGGTGAAATCCTATATTATATTGTTGTTGTGTTTTGTTATTCTATGGCTGAATTATGTTGCTGATATACATGTTAAGTTTCAGCAAAAGCAAATAAACTTAAAACACATAAACAAAAGAAAATACATACACCTCTTCCAAGCAAAAATTCTGCATAATGTCAAGTTTGAGTAAGGTCTTTTTAATTAAGTCTGAGTGTTTAATTCTATTATTTCTTTAGGCAGAGTCTGTAAGAGGGCCAAGTAGCTTCTGGATTCATCCTTTCTTTGAAAGGTAACATATCCGGTAAATTCCCCTACAGTCTATCTCTGTATTAGAAATAAGAAGTTCTCACATTTTCAGATTTAAAATTTGGAGTATTTGCACTCATTTACATAAATGAAAATGGATACCTTGCACCCTTTTCAAGTACATTCCATTTTCAGATCATCTCCTTTTGTAATCTATCAATAATAACATTTGATGTTTTCTTTCTATATTTGTCTACATGATTATGTAAACATTCTGGTACTCCTTGATATGCTAGATAGCTGGTGTTTACGTTTATTATAGATTGTATCGCATTTGCTGTTGTCTCCTAATCATCCATAGGTATTTGTGCGCCATCAGTAGGAGGAATACCCTACAAGGATCATGGATCGAGGTCACCATCAACAGATCCAAGGATAGTGATTGGAAAAAGGTATTTACGTCTCTTTGCTCTTTTCATTGTAAGCATTAGTTAAGAAAGCTTATGTTAGAAAGAATCTTGTTTTGCTAGACCCACTCTAGGGCTAGAGAGATCACCTCTATCCGCAGAGTTGATTTATCTTGAAAATAGTGTGGAACCTAAATGACCACATAGATATCTTCATTCTAAATCCAGCACAACTCGTTTCGTGGAAAAACAACATTGTATGCTCCGAGAAACAAGTTCTGCCTATTTTTCCCAAACAGAAGAATTAAAAAAAAATGACAGAGGACTGTGTATTGTGGGCTAGTGGCAAGTTGCCACGTGGCCTCTTCTGGTTGGTTAAAAGGTGTTTTTTTAGGCCTGTTAGGCCTTGCCACTTGCCCTCTTTTTATTGGTTATGGTTTGGGTGAGTTTAATTGGTTGAAATCTTAGCCAACCACATGCTGCCACGTGGCCCAACTAGAGGCTACCACGTGGCATCACGGGATGCCACTAATAATTGGGTTAAGGGGCGAGCAGACCAGGCGAGGGTCGAAGCCCAAACCTCCATCCAACAAACATATCCTACCTCCATTACGCCACGGGTATTACTTATTAATATTATGGTGAAAAACTATATAAGAAGTGTAATTGGTGAAGGTATGGGGGTAGGGGCCATGGCTTAGCCCTAGTCCCCTCAAACATTATGTGCGTGTGACCAATATTTTGAGACCACGGGTGCGGAGGCCGTAACCGTCGCCCTAGCTGCTTGGTTAGCTGCCAACATAACTACGCCATGTAACACCGCCAACCTGTGACCGACGCCGGACTGACGGTTATCATAACCGCCACCATAACCTTCCATGAAACCACCAGATTTGACCACCTTGATATTAACCGCCGATGGTTAGTATAACCGTCAAGATTTTATATTAAACAAAATTAATGCACCAATGTATTATGGTTGGAAATTCAGAATTTAGGCATTATTGGGCATTTTAATGCTCCAACAATTTGGCCCAGAATTCTGGAAAATTGTTGCCTAGTTAGTTGAAATAAGGGCGAAATTGTAGGACTAGTCTGGATTTTTGGGAAATTGTAGTGCAGTTAGCAGGAAAACTAGGGTGGCCCATAACTTCTTCAGTTTTTTACCAATTTCGGATAAGAAAGAGGCTAGAAAGGAATTTTTGGGTATTCTGAAGCTGATGGAATGAATTTTGAAGCCATTTGAGCACCATAAATATATGTAATCAACATTTTGAGCATAATGAAAGAGGGTCAAGCCATTGGAAGCTCCACCAAGGAGAGGTAGCCCAGGAGGGGTGAACTCTTTCATCATTTGTTGTGTTGTGGTTATTATTATGGTGCATTTTTATGTTGTTTCTGTATATTTCAGAGTTTATTTACATGCTTTATGTGCTTAAAAATTAATATAAAAGCTCTAAAAAACTCAATTTAATCACTTGCAATTTACAAAATCTCAAGCACATTTTAATTAAGATCTCATACAGATCACTTGGTATATGAAGTACAAGAACAATTCTCCCACTACATGACCAAAGAATTTATAAAATATCAAGTAGGTGATGTTGAAAGAATTTCGCAGGCCTAAGTCTTCATTCTAGTCTATCACAAATATTAAGGAAATCAAGCATGGGTAGAATGAATCTGTTTGGGACCATGATCAATGGTTCAAAGTGTTGTTAGATTGATTGGCATTTGAGATCCTCGAAATGAAGCACAAGGAGTGGTTAATTGTGGGATTATTGTCACATATTCCTATGCCTTTGAGTTAGTAGAACATTCAAACTAAATATTAGGCTTTAGAGATTGCATTGAAGTTGGAATCATGTCCAATAGTAGCTACAACATGAGGAGAAAGTTCTGGCATTAGCCACACTCACAACTCAATTGTAGGATTTCGTAAAAGGGAGATAATAATGCTTAGAGGTATGGTGCACAATTTTCAGAAAGGAGGGGCACCATAGAAATGAATTCCTAATGATGATGGATTAGATGGTGAGTAGTGCCACTAAATAAGGACAAGGATTATGGTGTGAGATATGTTGATGCTGATGGGGAAAATGTACCACCAATAATTAGGGATATCCTTAAAGTGATGTCCCATTTATACCTCATACCATTTGGGATAGGAGATCCATCGAGTATGTGGGCCTAAATGCCACAATGTGTGTGTTACTCTGCACTATCAAATGCATAGAAGTTGGAGTGAAATAAAGTTTGAAATGCCTAGCGAATGAGGGTGAAAACAACCCATAGTCAATAGCTTTTATAAGATAATACAATAAAGTAACAACAAAATAATGAGAAGGAGTATTTCTAAAGAAATAATTAGATAGCTAAGACTATCTCAGACATACACAAGTAGGAAAGTACTAGAAACCAATTGCAAATCAGTTCACGATTAATTGCTAACATTTTCTTGGAATAAGGAGAGAAAAGTCTAGAAGCAAACATATAAGCTATAGTCATGAATTATTTCATCAACATAAATATAATATGGAAGCATACATGCAAACTTGATTGGAATATTGGATAACCATTACAACCAACAAAGAAATCAATGGGAATCTAAGCCAAAAGAAGAACTTCTCAATAATAATGATGTGAATTCAATACATATGCCACAAATCTATCAAAACCCAATAGTGGGATGAGGGTAGTTCACATCATATAAAAAAAAAAACCATAGCTTCACAATCACTCAGCCTATAAGCTACCAAGAGCAAGAGCTTTCTAAGCTTTGAATCCTAAAACTATCGTACAAGATTCAAGTGCGGAATTCCCCTTTTGAATGAAGCATGAAGGCCCTTTTATGCAAATGGGTGGGTGACCTTTCAGCTCTCCCATGACTCTCAAGATTGAATCTTTAAATTCCAAGTAACTCTTGGATGAAGTTAATTATTATCATTGACAAAAATATTACAATATAATAAAGAAAACAACATGGGCTTTGAGGCTTGAGCATGTAAATTCATCACATAGGAAATCATGCTAGCATCTTTGACTTTTAAATGGTACGAGGTCCATCTCGCTGAGGATTTATAACATCAATGAGCCTACAAGAAATAGCTACAATTTTCAAACCTGAGTAATATATACAAGGTCTTCATAATATTCTTGTAGAACAATAATTTCCTCATTCAAAATAAAGAATCATCCTAACAATTCATAAACTAGCATTTAATGTGCCATAATAATTATGCACAAATAGTGAAACCATAATCATTGAAATCAAGTAAAAGGTGGAAAAAATGATCTAGGGTCATTTTCATGAGCTATAACAATCTTTGAAAGAATGTCCACTCTTTGTGCCTTGAGGCACAATTTGGTTTATTATGTCCATGCTTCATTATCAAGTATACAAGCATTGTCACTTCAAATTCCTTTGATCTTAGGTACCTATTGGTCCAAAATCAATGTAACCCTACTAAAAATAATGTATCCATTTGAAGGTGCATTAAGGAGCTGAGTTAAAATTTATCCTTCAAACCAAACTTCAAAGTTTGAATAGTTGGAAAATTCGACATCATTGTAAGCAAAATTTTCAAGCACATCATCAATGATTAGGCCCAAAAACCCATCAATAATTTTCAAATAATGTCATACATGAAACTTCTATATTGACTACAACTTCTATATCCAATGGATCTTTTCCTTCTCATGATATAACCCATGAGAAACTTCGATATATCTTCAACTTCGTTGGCTATTCATGTTCCAATGTAATAATAATTTTGTCAAGTACATGACTGGTGTTTTTCAACTTGTATGCTTTATATTCAAGCATGGACTTGAGCAATATCATATACTATATCCAGAAATGATTGAATAAAGTGCCATATGATTTTGGAACAATGATTTTCGTGTAGTAGTGCTCCAAAATAGAAGGCAAAAAATATTACCTACTGAATTAATATAGATGTGAATTATAATTGCAATCAAAGGCTTCACCAACTTCAATATTTCTCTCACCTTAAAGGAATGAAAATACTTGGACCATTGGTGAAAGGACTGAACTATTTGCAACCAGGAAAGGCAGATTTTAAATCCTTAATTTGTGTTGTTGAGTAGGGTTAAGTATTGGGAGTTACATAGAGATATGAATTATTGCTCGATAATCTAATGCCTATAGTATTAAGCCCGCCTTTATGGAGCGAAAAAATGATTGATGCTTCAGTTCTTCTACTCAGAATGTTAGATAATGAATTTTATTTCAAACATGGGAAGTATTATTGTTTTGAGTGAGGTATTTTTTTTTTCCGCATTGGCTGCCTATTGTTTGCAGTATGCATCTAATTGTTTGTTAGTAATCCTGATGAGTCCATAAATGAGACCAATTCTCCAACATTAAAACACCTCCTCTATTGTATTTAATTCTAAAACTAAATGATCATCATGTGAGCTTCAATTCCACATACATTCAATAGGTGCTTGTCAAGAACAACATTGGTCAATTACATGAGAAATCGCCAAAAATATTCTTAAATATTTCCTTCTAGTGCATGGTTCAACACCACTGAGACATAGTGATGTGGTCGCATCTCACAAGGAGCATTTCATAATTTCAATCCTTGTTGCACATAAATAAAAAATAAATAACCTAATTTCTCCCAAAAAAAATTCACACGTAGCATCCACAACATCATTATCATTAGGGTTGAGTGATCATTTCACTGCATATTCTTTTATGATTTAATCATTTGCGTACGACCAACCTTCAACTAGCTGGTATTGATGGTTTTCCATCGCTTGAAGAATCACAAGGATTCTTAATCCCTTTATATTCCAAGTCCAACCTTCATAAAGTAATTGTCCAAGTTATTGCTCAATTTTTGTCCACATTAATTACGTTTAGTATCGATTATGATAACTCTGTTAGGATGTAAGCATAACTATCATCTTAAAATGCGTTATGGAACTTAATCACATTCTCATGCCCAGTCAAAGAGCATAATATTTCCATATCTCTACATAGATCTTCACATAGTTCTTCGTTGTTTAATTTCTTATATAACTTCGACGAATGTTGAGATCATTGAGTTTCTTTCACTAGGTTAGCTCAACTAAACAATTACCAATCAAACTAAGATTTATTCCTTTCAAAATAAGATTAGCCTTTGTTGCAACCATTGTGATTGGATTTTCACTAACAAGAACATGAAATATTGCAAAAGAAGACCCATTATACTATTGAACAATTTCCACCAGTTTAATGATTAAAGCTTTACCATAACAAAGATGATACAACTTTTAATCAAGTCGCTCAACAAAAATGAATTGTTTTCCACTATAATAGCTCCCATGTCTACTAATACAAAGTGCATAACCATATTCTATACTAATGCATCAATATCTATTATTCCTTTCAGAATATGTCACATAGTAGCTTCATGAGAACATGTCGAAAAAGGGATAAAAATAACGGCTCATTGACATCACATATTGAGTCCAATCCACAATAATGGTCCAATGGATAAACATTCATCAATTGCATCCAAGACCTCTCGTGATCTCTGACATACAACTTATTCAAGTCCATAAGTGTCAACTTATTCTAATTCAACCCTGTTACCATAACAGTGACCTTCATCATGCAACATAGTCTAACGTGGTCCAAGAATTCAACACCCTTGAGGGCACTTATACATATGAGGAGACGTCCAAAATATCATAACACTCCCATACTAACCGTTTAGGAACCAAACTAACTTGTTTCATTTCCCTCTTGATCTTTTTATGGGATTAACGTCCATGGAGAAAATATCAATCATGTCTTGTCATCATTGACAAAATCAAAGGATGGACATCATGTTTCTTTGCAATTATACTCACTTGACGATATTTAAAAAATATGGATATCCTAAATAGTGTGAACACTTTTTCATGACACTCCAACAAATCTCTTTCATATTGAGCCTATGCATAAGATCTAGGGTTATAGAAGTAATTGGAATTGCAATGTCCTCTAGGAATGGATTAATTGATTGATGCCCCACATATCTTATTCCTTGTCATCAACATTGTACAATATTTTCATTATTTAACTCTAGAGTTACACATGGATGAGAAGATAAATCGGGTCTGAGCCCTCCCTTCCACCATTTTCTACTAGAATTTTTTATTTCTCATGCAATGTTGTAATTATCATTGCTAGAAAATTTCTTTCAGATTATCTTTATTTTTCCAGTTACTAAGGGATGAAGATATTAATATTGAATGTTTTCATAATTGTTTTCATAAAATGCCATCATCATTCCAATGAAATATTGATAACAAAGGCAATTGGATCCTTTTAATGGATTTGTTTCATAAATAAATTGCACCTTTGGATTGTTGCCATAATTCCTTTAGTGATGAAGGGTCCCCTCCTTTTTCCTTTGTTGCATGCACAAGATATATCTTTCCATGTACCATAATTATATTGAATCCTTAAAACAATTCGAAAGATTTATTTTATTTCCAAAACTCGTGCTTGGAATGCCAATATCAGAGGGCCCATAGAGCCCTTCTGGTCCCTCCACATTCAATCTACCATTTCCATTTTCCAAAGTGTTTTTCTAGAAGAATTGGCACATGATCTATAGTAGCATAGCGATACTAGTAACTTCACCATCAACATTTGGCCCATATATTATAAGGTTCCCAACATATTTCTGACCATCAACATGTTAGCATGTAATCACAGCTTCATGACCTTTAAGGCCTCAAGATTCAATATCTTTTATTGATCTCTTGATAAGACAAGGTCCATTAACACCACACTTTTGATCTCGAGTAGTATTTCAAGATTCCCTAAAATCATTATTTTGTAGTTTTGACAATCACCTCTTCCATAAAGGGATCAATATCAAGGTGTGTAAATCCCTTGTATCTAATCATATCCAGAAATATCAAAACATATCCATTTGAAGTCTCTATTCCATCTCACCCCTCACAGGTCATAAAGTGTTTCTCTCAAAATAATATGATCTATGTTCTCAAATCAGTAATGAAGTAGGAGAGTCTATTAGATTAAATGCCCACAAGCCTAGCCATATGTACATTTCTCGTTACCAACAACTTTACCCATAAGAAAAGACCTTTCAATCCATTGTAAGAAAATAATTACCATAAACATAATACAATATTATTTTTAAGATAGAATGGGGTCTCTAATGAAAATATTGCATTGCTTTAGATGAGTGATAAAAAGGTACAACTATTACAAGATTAGAATGGGGTCTCTAATGCAAATATTACAAGATTGAATGTTGAGCTTCAAATGTACAACTATGGGAAAGGATTACAAGCATACAATATCTAAGTAAGTTATTTTCAACTAAACACATTTGTAAAACTACAAAGAAACTTTTAAGAGATTTGGAAAATGGAAGTATTTTCTTGAAAAGAATCTCAATCCAAAATGTGCATTCTTTGAAGATTCAAGCGTGATGCACGAGAAATAATTTTATTGAAGCATAAAAATCACATTAATAGTTAAAAAATGGCACGAATATTCAATGAAACTTGCTAGCATGATAATGCAACTACCATGACTATAAAATTCCATGAAATGATCAAGAGAATTCAAGCTAAAGATGCATTTTAGAGAATTGAAGGTCACCAACTAACTAAGTGTTTATTTCATATTTTTGTACACGTTTGAGGGAAATAAACACCAAGAGGAGTGGTGAATCCATTGGGTTATATTCTACATTCTTTCTCATTTCTTCCCATATTTTATAGTTTTTGTTTCTTACATTCTTTTGTAGGTACCCCATTTGTTCTCCCATATGTTGTTTTCCTGAATTTTTGCAGGAATTAGAGCTTGATTACCTGTAGAAATCCACCGTGCAGGAAAAAGTGTCACTTGTTGCGTGATTACACATGATTTATTTGAATCGTCATGTAGCACCACATGATACAGAATATATAATATTGTAATAGTCACGTGATTGACATAAAACTGCATAATTTTCTTGGTCTCACTTGGAAGTGGCTTATTCCCTCTTTGAGATCCGCATCTCCTTTGTTCTTTGTTTTATACAAACCATAAAGTTAAAAACCATAATCAACAAGGATTAAGTAAAAATTTACTACAAATAGTCTAAGCAGGGGATAATACACTTTGATTCATAAATTTTACTTAATCGGTGGTTCAACCCCACCATAACTAGATTTCATTTTCTTTCATTCTCAAACAAAGTATATAATTTGTTTTAAGAAACCATATAATTCTTGTTAAAACACCTCACACAAAAAATAGGTCTCACTCAAAAGGGTAATACCACGTGTGCTCTTTTCCTTGCACTCTTATGAGTATTCTATGTAAAATAACATCATATTCTCATTTGGATCTAACTCCCCTCACATAGTTAGAATTTTGTGTTATTTAAAGAAAGAAATCATTTTTTATTATAGGAAAAGTTGTTTAGAGCTCACTCCTTATTTCATTTATGCTTCGAGGATATTGCTTTTATCTCATTAGAGAATATTTAAGGTCAAAAATTGGCCTCAAAACAAAAATGTACAACAAAAATCAAATTTATAAGAAACAATAGAATTTAATATGATGATGTCAACCATGGGGAATGATTCACCATTTTTGGAATAAAATGGTAAAAGGATAAAAAAATAAAAAATAAAAAACTACTTTTTCAACTCGTATTTTAAACTTATCTCCCTATGATTTTACTCAAATTTCGAGAGGGATCACTTGTTGGATGAAAAATTTATTTTTTCATCCAAGGTGTACCCATGTTGCATATTTCCAATGGACCATACTACATGGAAAATGTGAAATGTGTGAAAAAATGTGATTGCAATCATTTTTTTTTATGTATTTCACATTTTTCTTATAGCACAATGAAAAAACAAGGAGTTCGTACTATGATAGAGTCACGAATAGGCAGTTATGATGTTGGCCACATAGTTGTTGAGCTATTTCTTTTCCTATACAAGCATTCGAACTACAACTCTTTCCAATTCAGCTTCATACCTTGTTTTCCTGGCCAATTCAGATGGTTCATTTTTGTACTTAGTGCCCCATTCTTGGATTGCATAATTGGTTGCATGAATCACCTTCGAAACTTTCACATTCTCTCGCGATTTATTTTTCATTGCATGCAAGGGCACCACCACCTTATGAATGGTGATCATCTCCTCATAAATTTTTCTCATAGAGCCTCCCAATGATTGGATTTCCTCAAATATACATTCCTGCAACTCCTTCTTATTAGAATTAGTGGAAGACAACCTTTTATTTCACCAAGATTTAAAATCTTTGTTTACTTTTGTAGCCTCTGCAAAGGCTAATTTTTTTGCTTCAATTGTCTTTAGATTATTCTTGGTATTGAGAACAATCCCCCTCTCTCTGAATGGAAATAGGATGAACCGGGTCATTAGGAAAATAATTTTGCCATTCCTGCACTATTATGTTCTTTAACTGATCAAAGTTCAAGTTGAAAATATCCATGACCATATCATCATAGAGGATATATTCCCATTTCACTAAATGGGACGTGGCCACAAGTAAGAGCTTGTTCTACATTGGGCACAATGTGAACCTCTTGGTGATCCTCCTTTCGTTCAACCTCCATGTCTTGGGCCTATATTTTCTCCTCTAATTTTTTTACAAATTCCTCATCCTGCTTTTTCCCACTTTCTTCATCTTCCCTTTTCTTATGTTTTTCTTCTTCTTCAAATTGATTATGTCTGTCTTATTCTTTTTCCTTCTTTCTCAACATTTCTTGTTCCTACATGTCCACCCTTTGATTCCTTTCCTTCCCCCCTTTCTGTATATGTTCCTCTTATTTCTCTTGTTTCTCCGGATGGGCCTCTAAATTAGACATAAATCAAGGCCCATCTAACCTTTCTTAGGCACATACAAGAAATATTAAATCTCTCCTTCTGCACTTAATAATGTTTTTTAATGCTTTAATATGTTCTTATGAAGGTTTAGAGATAATTGCATATTTGTGCCTAATATTATTTATTTTTGTAGAATATTGTGAGAATATTGGACAGATTATGAAGATTTGGAGAAGGAGATAATTTAGGAAGTTTCTCCTAACCATTGGAGGATCAAGATTTGAAAATAAATGAACAAAATATCACAAATTTATTGAGAAATTCTGGAGAGATTCTGGAACTCTGATGATTGAGAAAATATAGGAATGTGTTCCCTATCATTTACTACAATCTTCTAGTGTTGGGAACCATATCAACTATTTGAGGGATTTTTGAGGGGGAAGCTTCCTCATTTCAAGGGGAATTTTTCCTCATAATTTTGTATAAGTACCAATTCGAATTGGTGACCAGAGGCTCAATATATAAGCTAAAAAATGAAAGTGCTCAGAATTGATTGGAAACTAGATGACCTTGACCAACTCATCTCTAGGAATCTAGCACACTTCATTTTGTTGAAAACCGACTCTGGATGAAAAAGTTATAGTCTGCAGATCGTTGTTCAAAACAAGAAAATTTATAAAATAATGAAATTGCAGAATAGTGATAGGTTGATGACATGGCAGTCCAGTCAATATGCAGGGAATATTCTTCAGTTTTTTCCCAGTGGCACTGTGACAATTGTCACAACAGTATTCGCTAGTTTGGGTTTGAGAAGGTGAAATTGCCCATTGTCCTCCTAAGGTTGAATTCAGTTTTTATTATTATTATGACGGATCTACTCCTAAGGTTCGAATTTCAATGGTGGTTGGATTAATTTTAACTATACGGTGGTCGAAATATATTTATATGACAAAGTCCGAATCATATATTCCAAAGTTCATTATTATTATATAGTTTGGGTGGAGAAATCTTATGATTCAAAGGTTGGGTTGTAATTATTTATATGAGCACATTTTTTATTATAACCAAAGTTGAAACATTATATATCATTGGGAAAAATATATGGGCAGAGGTCAGGTCGAACCCACGACCTTTCCCGCGCCAACCATTCGCCTTACCAACAAGTCGTTGCCATGGTTCTTACTAACCATAGCTTCCAACTTATACTTATAGTCATATGTAATCCGATGTGGCATTTCAGAGGGGGCCAGCACTGTGGGCTAGCCCCCTCCCCATATAAACAATTTGCAACAACCGAGGGCGGAGCGGAAAATCTAAAGTGCGGAGTTTAATTATAAGTGCGGATTAATTATTGTAAACGGTGGTTAAATTTAATTAATCCGAGTTTATTGGGATGCGTTTAAGCTCAATTAAGACCAGATTATCCACCATCTAAGCGCAGTTAAGATCTAATTAAACCGGATTTATGTGGCGACGAATTTAGCAGACTCCACCATTTTTAGCGAAATCACCAGTTTGGTAGACTTATCTGGAGACCTCTCTAGATTTGGAGGAGGATTCTAGGGAAAAATTAAATTGACCATATCTTGAGCAATTTTCGACCAATTTTGGTTCAGGTAGAGTCATTCCTAGCATATTGGTGTGCCATGAACACATTGGAACCAGTTTTAGAGACAGAGGAGAAATTTTACAAGTGTTTTTTTCACTTTGTATAAAATTGAAGCCCAGGGACACCAGGAAGGAAGGCCATGCCTAGATCAGCTAAAGGCCAAATTGAGTGAATGAATAGTCTTTCCTAATAGATTTTGACATTCTAGAGTCATTGGAGTATGTTTCAGGAGAATTTGATGCATGTAAAAATTAGCTAATACAGATGCCCAAGCCATGGAAGATGGACCAAGGAGATGTAACCCAGGAGGGGTGAACTCCTTCATCAAAACTTTATGTTGATGGATCAATTGTGGTGGTTTGTTGTTCTTTATGTTGCTGTTATTCAAAAATTTAATTTCATACTTTATGCTCTTGAATTCACTCATAAAACTCAGTTAAATTACTTGTTTGACACATAAGCAACAAGGAAACCTATGCACAACAAGCATAAGATCAACAAATGAATTATAAATCTGAAAATGAAATTAGCACAAAAAACTAACATTCATACTCAGAAAAAAGTTGGTATCAGAGCTTGGTTGAAAGGAAAGGTTATTTTCTTGATATTTTCTTGAGTTTTGTGCAAGCTTAATGGTTGCAAATTTGTGATGCTTACAATGTTAAAGTTGCAGAAAGGTGAAGGGAAATGGTTGGTTTCAAGTCATGAGATTAGGACCAGAAGAAGGAGAGAAAAAAGAGCACCATATTCACCCAAAGTTTCACTCATAGCTACACTTGAATCACCTCAAGTTTTGTCTCAAGAAGTTGAGATTGAGGTGGTACAAATTTCACAAGAAGCTGAGTTGATTGAAGAGGTACAAGCATTAGAAGTTGAGCTTGAATCCACAACCATAATGTCAGGTTTCGGAGAGAATCAAGGACATTTAGAAGAGGATGATGTCAAGGGAGACTTCAATGGCATAAAGAGGATGGTTAAAATTATGTTTGATGCATTTACTGTTGGGATGGAAGGAGAAGATTCTAAGCCTCCACATGGAGAAGGAACTTTAGATGATAATAAGGATGAAGAGAAGAGTTCAAAGGGTAGTGGAGGAAATCCACCTCCATCTCCACCATCTTCATCATCCTCATCATCTCCATCAGCATCATCTTCTACTTCCACCACAAAAACTACCCACACTCACTCAAAAGCCACAAAAGGAAAACACCCTTACTCAAACTTGATGTCAAATTTGAGCTTCCAATGTATAATGGCGAGGTAAGTGCAGAAATATTGGACAATTGGATATGTCAATTGAAGGTGTATTGTAGAATTCAGAACCTTCATGATGATGACATAAATATTCAATTGGCTTCTTTGAGGATGGAAGGATATGCACTTGTATGGTGGGAAGCAAGGACTCAAGAAGAGATTAAAAACTACGGTAAGATCTCTATGTCTTGGTCAAGTTTTATTACTGCCATCAAAAGGAAATTCTATCCCTTAGCTTATATGCTAAAGGAAATTATGGATTGGAAAAATTTTAGATAGTTGAAAGGGAAAAGTGTGCAAGATTATACTCATGAATTTAGGAGAAGAGCTCTAATTTTGGGTATTAATTTATATTCTCAAGAAAATTTGTTAAAGTATGTTGGGGTTTTGCACAATTACCTTAGGCACACTATTCTCATGTTTAATCCGACAAACATAGATGAAGTTTGTGTTCAAGCCACACACTTAGAATCAAGAGGGAAACAAACATAGATGAGAAAAGTGAAAGTGAGGGTAAAAGAAAGGGTAAGTTTTATGGAAGAGGAAAGAAAAATAGCTCTGTCAAAAGAGAGAAGGAAAAACTCACATGCAAAAACTGTTCAAAGACTGGCCATGATGAAGACCATTTTTGGCAACTTCATCCAGAGTTGAAGCCAAACAAATTGAAAGCCAAAGAAAAAGGGAAAACTGTTGCTATAGTTGAACACGACTTAGGGTCATATTCATGAGACGAGACAAAGATTAGAGAGGGTCATATTCATGAGATGAGACAAAGATTAGAGCCATGGGTTTGAAAGGTAAACATATTGGAAGCACTAGTTCTTCAAATTGTTTAAATGTTACTCAAGATAAAGATACAAGAATAGAACTTTTCCATATTAGACTTGTCTCTAAACATACCAAGATTGATACACTTTTTGATAGTGGGTCACAAGCTAACTTGATTTCCGGAGACTTGGTTAAGCAGCTAGACCTTGAAATTATTAGACATACAAGACCATATCATACAAGACCATATCCTTTGGGTTGGATATGCAATAATGCAAACTTGCAGGTTACAAGGAAGCATACTAAGATTCGCCATCAATTTAAGCTTTATTGATGAAGTTGAACTTGATGTGGTGCCACTTAAGATATCAGGTAGTGTATTGGGAAGCCCTTATCTATATTATAGTGTTATAGGTCAATTTGGGCATCATCCACCAATACCTGGTCAAACTGGGCATAATCCCCAGGACCAATGAATAGGGTTTATCATCCCCTTATATTTCAGTTGCTATATGCCCTAAGTGAAGACATTCCATTCATGGCTTCAATTATGAGATTTCCAAGGTTTGAAGTATATATTGTATGACCCACTGACTCACCAACACTCCTTTGTAAGGGAATAATTGCATTTCAATGCAACTACCTCCATGCAAGGGTGTACTACAATGCACTTCCCGACACTCAAGGGTGCGTTGGTCACCTGAGAGCGAAATTATCATTGTTCTGGGAATCTCCACATTTCCAGTGCCTTTTAGAAGAGTCCATATGTGTTATACTTCGAATCCAAGTGTCCATCCACAACCTATGAACTTGGAAATATGTCTTACCTATTATTAGAAAGCCATTCAATGAGAAACTACCTTCAATTTCCCTATAAATTGAGCACTCATCTAAGTTCCAGGGAGGAAGAATTTTGTGCAAAGTTATGCTGTTGGATTCTCATTTGATAAGAGATTGGAAGTACTGATATACTGTTGAGATGATGTTGGAATGAAGTCGGAGTAGGTTGACGACAAATCGATATATTGGTTTTAATATTCTCCTCATACTCTATTAATAAAGACATCTGTTCATTTTCTCAATACATATGTTTATATATTGTGAAATGTATTCTTGATGATGTATGTATTCTCAGATCTAATCGATTTGATTTGATTAAGATAAGTAGATACTTGTATATTGTATGTTGTTTTCTGTTCTCTGTCTTTGATTGCAGGAATCAATCTAGTGGGTTGAGTTGGATTGAGAGTGATGACAATAATGACAGAAGGAGAAGAAGAGCGAAAAGGATTACAAGTAGGCTTCTTTCCCTTTCTGTATATCTACTTGTCTTACAGAAAATAGTAGTTGTCTTTCTTCTGTTGTTCTGAGTGAAGGAACACCACACTCAGGGAATTTAGTTTATTTGTAGTTAAAATTATGTATAACAAATTGGCCACTCTTCTGGGGAGTATCCTATCATTCCTGGTGTTCCTGCCTCTGTTTGCCTTCATCAGTAGTATCTACTTTCTGTTATTAGTCATTTGAATGAAAAAATTACATTAAAAGTGTGTTTAGTTGCTTGTTTCACAAACTTTGTTGCGCCCATCAATGCACTGTTGTTCAGGATACAGTGCACTACAGTGCACTGTGTTCCATTTAGGTGTGCACTGCCACACATTGTCTCCCATTAGAGGCTGCGTTGCCTCCTTAGCTAACCAAATTCCATCAAAATTTGTCTTTGTTTTCAGTTTCAACCAATTTTTTGTTGTATTATCAGATGTCTGATTACTATTAGAGACCGATAAACTTTCTTGTTCCTCCTCCTTTGCATAGTAATTTGTTCAATGTTTCATTAGCTGTTTTCTTTATCATTGGAAAATCAAATTCAAAGTAGTTAATTTTTGCATTAGATCAATTCTGTTTTCGAAAAGGAAAATGTTCTTTCATTTTTCGTTTCTCAAAAGAAAACACTTGTTTGATTGATTTGAGCATTTAGTTTCCTTTCTCTCATTCACATTAATGGGAGCTGAAAAGAAAAACATGCATGTGCATCTAGAGAATTGTGTGTGTTGCATAGGAACAAGTTAGGGAAATCTGCATTTAGTTTGTGCTCTTTGTTGTATGCTCAAAAACTGATTGCTCTTTCCCCTTCGTAGCTAGGATTTTCATTGAAAAAAGCTAAATTAAAAGTTTGTTTATCATTTAGTTTTCATTTTTAGGAATTTCCATTACATCACGTGGTGAACGTCAAAGACAAGCTTTTAAACAAGATCAACAAAAAATTTACATCAATCAACCTAAAAAAGCATTGTAACACTAACGATAACATTTAGAAGGTCTAGGCTAGAGACATGTTCTGACATCATTAAACATAGCAGCTGTCGCTATCTTTTCTGCGATACATTTCGGGTGTTAAATCCCACTCCACATATGTAAGTATATCAGAGCTTGTCCACGTACCTTCGGGTATATAGGGAGGTGTTCTATTATGAAAAGTATAAAGGGGTGCTCTCACTGTGTGGTTTTGCATTGGACAACGTTAATACGGACTTGGGCCTCCACGTACCTTCACATATATTTGGGAAGACAAATTTAGGTTGCTTACCATCCATAGGTAACTGAGTTTGCTGCCTTGTAACTTATGATACACCGAACACAACATTTGGGGATATTGCCTGCCCATACTTATTGATTCGCTAGGAGGTATTCTACAGTTCACAATTACTTGGTAAAACTTTTGCCTAGAATCACTCTTTTATTTTGTTTATTTGTTTTTGTAATTAAATCAATCAGTCATCGTGGAAGAAGAACATCCCTTTCCCCGTCGTTCGCGTAGAATAGCACTTAAACCAACTTTACCACCAGAATCCATTTCTAGTCGGTGAAGGCGACATCATTCTATCGAAACCAGTACCATCAGTACATATGTTGTGTCATCATCATCACATATACCAGAGTCGTCTTGAGTCGTTTCTACACATCTTGGTTCATCCACTGTCGTCGAAATAGAGTCCTCACAACTACATGTGGGCACGATCCATCCAATCAACGAGACCATACCTCCCGAACACAATGTTGTTCAACTGGAAGTTGATCCAGATCCCATCATTATTTTACCAGAACATGTTGATCCCGAAGTTAAAGACCTGGAATTTGTTCTTGTATCAATCGCTACATAGTCGATCGTAGCCATTAAGTCTCCCATATCTCGCAGTCAACCACCTGAAATATATCTCAGGCTTTATGGAAAAATCCTTCCACCTGGTTTCATTTCGATTGAGGAAGAACCTCAACAAGAAATATGCCCTTCAACTCCAACCAATTTTGGACCAGGGCTTTATCTTTACGAGACTATTCCTCGGTAGACTTACACTGCTTCTTTTGATCCTGTTTCAATTCGAGTTCCCGTAGATCCTATAGAGTATACACTGGGTCATTTGACCATATTTGAGTCAACATCTCTGGCTATACCATCTGTTACAGTTGTGACAACATCTACCGTTGCTCAATGTTTACCATATCACATTCCAAATTACCCTCTGACATTCCAAAATTCAATGGAAACCCTGGAGAAGACCCGTCAACACATGTTATGACCTACAATTTGTGGTGCTCATCAAACTCCTTAAATGATGACTCCGTTAGACTACATCGTTTCCAGCACACAATCACTGGTCCGATTGCACTATGAGGTAAGTTATTTTACTGTGTCAACCTCGTTATAAAATGAAACTAGTGATGAGGATGGTTCTTTTATTGTTTGAACTTTGTTAAAAAATGAAACAGGTTCCATTGAGGAATTTTCTTTTACTGTGTCAACCTCGTTAAAATGAAACAGGTGTTGAGGATAGTTCTTTTACTGTGTCAAACTTGATAAATGAAACAGATTCTTGGGGATAGTTCCTTTACTGTGTCAACCTCGATAAATGAAACAAATTATTGAGGATAGTTCCTTTATTGTCTCAACCTCGATAAATGAAACAACCTCTTGAGGATAGTTCTTTTACTATGTCAACCTTGATAAATGAAACATATTCACGAGCATAGTTCCTTTTCTTTTGTCAAGCTCGTTAAATGAAACAAGGTTCCATGAGCATAGTTATTTTACTGCTTCAAGCTCATTAAAAAATGAAACAAATCCTCTCCCAATTAAGATGAGTCTTCCATATGATCTCGTAAATGAACCTTCATTCCATCTAGCTATTAGTGACTTGTAGTTTTCTTAGGTGATTGAAATGAAGGTTGGCGGGCATGTGCTCTTGTAGGGAGCATTTGACATGTGCTCTTGCTAGGGGCATTCGACATGTGCTCTTGCAGGGGGCATTCAAACATATTTCAAGCACAATTTTATCTGTTTCAAGCTTGTATAAAAATGAAACTTATCTCGAGTCCATTACGATTATTATTTTCAAGACTCCTTAAACTCATGCTAATCCTGAGCTTCTTTTGCTATCCTTCATGCTCCTAAAACACATGAAAATCCCAAGTTATTTCCGTCTTTTCCTACTTGTAAATTAAATTGAAAGTTGGACAAAGCATACTTTTATCCTCTTTTTTCGAGCTTTGATAAAAATGAAAAAGGAATTAAAGCACACTTTTATCTTTTTTTTCGAGCTTTGATAAATGCGAAAAAGGAACCCCCTGGAGTCTTCTTTTAGCTCTTTTCAGACTCCAATAATGTGAAAATATTGTTAAGCACTTGTCTTTTCGAGCTCGTAAAAGTAAATGAAACGACATCTACTCAGTATAAGTTTAACCCAATGGCTAAGAGGTTTTATCAGATATCATTTTACACTTTTTTGGACTTGAGCGACAAATTTATGAAAAAGGAGTCATGCCGTTTTCTTTTTGTCCTCTTTTTTCGAACTCTCTAAACATGAAAAAGGACCAGGTTTTCACTGTCGTTAGACTCGTTAAAACATAAAATAGCGACAGAATTGTTGATCATGGCAAGATCGAGTTCCATTTATTGCTCTCGTTAAATTATTAAATATCAATGGATTCACCCTAAGGGTCGAATTATAGATCATGCATTTGTTACCCTCCTCAAGCTTGTTAAAAAATAAAGAGGTACTCGTCAGCAATGATTGGGAAAAATTTGGGAAACAGAATAGAACACTTTATGGTAGCAGGTCACTCTTGAACATGACACTTTCACTCCATCATCGTGACTTTTGGGTTGGGTAATCTTCTTGACGGTTCATCATACCTATGGTTCATCATATCACCAAATCATTATAGTGTCACCGATATGTTTTGTTATGGCCTAAATCTACCTCAGGCTGAAGGAAGGCAGAGTCTAGGGTAACATCAAACCACGCTTAATCTGGTAGCTAGCCCTACCAGATCAGGAGAGGGCTCTCTCCAGGTCAATCTCAGCAAAAATAATCACTGAGGCTTGAGATGACTTAAAATAAAGGCTGATTTTAGGCTAGGTATATATGTGAAAGAGTTTGATTTGATTTTGGGGGTTTTTGTTGGAATCAAAGGGAAAGGCAAATTTTGGGTCCAGGAAATGATCAGTTTTGTAGAGGGCTAAATGGGGCAAGGAAGGAAATTGTTTTGATGCTTCAAAATTGAATGAAATGAATAGATTAGACCAGTGAGGAGTTGAAGAGGGAAAGAGGCATTCAAGAATCCTCTTTAGACAGTTGAAAACATGGAAAATTAAGCAAAATTTCAAGGCAGAGCACTGCAGATCTAATGGATTCCACCTTTATCACTTATTTGTTTAATTTGAGAAGAAATGAGAAGGATAATGATACACATGAAACATCAGTAAAATTACAATCACAGAGAGAAACACACCATCAAAAAATAGAGCCACATGGATCCCAAAGAGTGCTGCAAACCCTGGTCTATTCCTTTGCCAAAATGCAGAGATGAAATGTACAATGAAGCTCCAAGAAATCCCAAGTGTCCAACCTATGCTAATGACTGAAAAATTACAAGAAATAAGCAACCAACAACTCATCCCAGCCTCTAGGGGTCGAGCTCACAAGTTTAGGAGCTGTTTCAACAAGATCTAAACTAAGAACTGGAAAATAGGCAGTGGAATAGCTTGCCTCTATAAGATAGGAAACTGATTCATTCAGTTACAATTCACTTTTTGGTGAATGAATCTACTTACATGAGTGAAAATTAGTCAAAATTACATCAAAAACATGAAATTACATCAATTTACATCAAGAGCTTTACATTTGGAGATAAAAAAGTCAAACTGGCCAAAACTAGGCAAAAAACTGAGTTACTGAGTGAAAACTTAGGCCAAAATTCCCAATGCGCTGCGCCTGAAATCTCTATGCGTCGCACCACTTTGGAGCTGATTTTGAGGGCCTTCCCGGAGTCCAAATTGAGTGTAGGATAGCTTTTTGGAAAGATCTTCCTGTCTACTTTCCAACCCAAATGTAATTTTTAAATTTGGTTGCCATTTGCCCCTCCAAAAATGAGTTTTCCCAACACTACTTCTTGTGTGTCCAAAAAGGGGTAGAAAGGCCATTTTTAAGGTGTTTTTGACCCTTCAGGCAACCCAAAACTTGTCAAAATCCTTAGGTAATGGGTAGGAATGCATAAATTTTGATGAAAAATCCAGAAATACAAAGTTTTCTTCAAGAGGAGCTGCCAATTATAAGCGTGTGCCAAGTGGCGCGACGCATTGGGCAGGAAAATCTGTGTAAAGGCCAAGAAATTCAAAATTGACAAAAAGTTTCCAAAATTTCTTGAAATTTGGGCTGAATGTCCACCATCAAGTGCTATGCTAAGCAAAAGAAGCTTCGGCCAAAATTTTGAAGTTTGTCATACTTTTTACGCCGCCTTAATGCCTTCTTGGTGCATGCAATTCAGTTGTAGAGTCACTGTCTCGGTCATAAGAAGTATCCGTCTCCATGATGTCCAAGGTCTATATTGTCTTGAATGAAAATGAGAATTTAGTGTCTTTGATTTATTGCAAAATATTAGGTAATATGGGAGGGAATATGGAGGAATAGGGTAGTAGGAATAATGAGCTTTTATCAAGTGCAACTTGCCATTTGAAATCTGTGATTTAGGGACAGCCACTTAAGTTTGGAGAAATTTCACAATTGGGATGGGGAGGGAATGGAAATGGGTAGGAATGAGTAACTAAGGGTATAAGGTGAATAGGAAAAGGGGACTGTGGTGAGAAGATAAACAGTAAAGAGGGGAAAAACAAGGTGGAGAAATGGAAATATTTGGTCTAAAACAAGTTTCAAAACCCTAAAGGAAGAAAATCCTCAAACAAGATAATAGGGTTTGGTTTTTGTGTTCAATTCCTCACAAACAACACCAAATACCTATTCATGGTAATGGAATGATTGCATGGACTTACTTGGATCAATATTAACCGAATTAGTTTGATGAGTTGGAAGAAATAGCAAAAAAAATTGTTTTCTGCCATGTGCGTCGCGCGCCTAACCCAACGCGCCGTGCCTCCTCGATGCATCACGCCAGTGTAATTTTTACACTGCGGCGGCCGACCCAATGTGCCACACCTGCCCAATGCGTCGCGACAGTCACCCAATGCGTCGCGCTCAGAAAATTGCACAATTTTGCCTTCAAATTGTTTGTTTTGCTTCTCGTGGTTTCTCCTTTGCTCACTGCTATCTCTTGGCATACAAATGGAAATCTTGAAACATAAAATGACTTATATACCAAGGATTTTAATTTTATATTTGAAAAATCACTTTGTAACGTTGCAAACTTTGACACTTTTCAAGAAACTCTGTATTTTTTCCTTTGTGCTTTTGAACTGAATAATGAGCTTCTGTCTGTCTTGCAGGGAATGAATGGCATGGAACTTTGGCAAAGGCGACTAGGGCTGCGAATGGAGGATTATTGCAACTGAAAAACTTGAAAATTACATTGCATCTATTACATAAAGATGAAATAGACAATTTTTCTTCAAAATAGAGTTTTGAAGAGAAATCATTATCAAGCATTATGATGATGAAATTTTTTGCACTGATACCTTATTTGAAGCTTCCTCATGTGCCTGCTGGCCATTATTAGACATTTTGAGACCAGATTAATAAAACCCTAGACCTAATGAGACTAGAAACCCTAAAATGACTTTTTGCCAATTATGAGACCAAACATGACTGTACATGATTTTAATGAACAGAAATAGGCCAGCAGGTACAAGACATGAGGGATATGAGTGACAAGACCTTTCCGTCAGATGATCCATGCTCCTAATGGAATGCATCTGACTGAACTGAATGAGACACCTAAAATGAAATGCAACAAGAGAAATTTGATCTCTGACGGAGGGATGAAGATACCGACTCTAACATGTTCAAGATAAGTCATCCAGTAATTCCTTGTCTTTCTGCAATACTCACAAACCTTCACTTTCATGACAGACATCCTTGAACATTGCTATATCAAGTCATATTTTGTCTCTGAAATCATTACTCACGTTTTGCGATAAATTTGCTTCCAGTCGACATCAACTCATCATTGTTACACAACAATTTGTCACTATCCCTGCAATCCCCATCTCGCCCATTGGAGGGTCATTTCTGTGACCAATAAGCAGTGTCATGCCCTGCAAATACCATTATTGCATCCCTTGCCATGAGGACAACAATCCTTCTGTTGACTATTTCTTGAGCATACCACTAAAAACACCTGTTTTTTCCTTGGTGCTGGTAGCCCGTTATTCCCTCGTGCCAATGAGGAAAATTAACACTAAGCCCATGCCAGTTGGCGCTCTGTCCCAGTTAAGCACCTGCGCCAATCTGCTTATGGAATTTTTTTTAAAAAAAGAGGTGAAGTTTCGATCACAACAACTTCGTGGATGAGTCATAGGAAGTGGTTCAACTGAATAACCACGGCCTTCCTCCTTTGGCCTCTTGTTTCCACCTTATGGGGAAACCTCCCAAGGGATAAGGCCTCCCTTCCACTATTGTAGGGATCTCAACCTCCTCCTATCCTCTATAAATATAGCCATATTCCATTAATGTGCTGGTTGAACAAGTTGAACATGAGCTGAATAACTGAACTTGTAGGAAGGAAACTATAGCCAGACAACTGTTGAGAGCCAAGTTGAAGAGAGAGAGCTTCGTCCCGTTTCCAACAAGTTTTTTTGAGACGTGCTCCGCTGTCAGCCCCGCCAAAGGAAGATCAAGCGTCAGAGCTTTGGGTTGTATCTTTCCTTTGTTATTTTAATGATAAGAAACTTTGATTATGGTTCTATTCATGTGCTTATTTATTTATGCAATGAATTACATCCTCTCTGACTGATGTATGGTGACAGGCTTTAGATTTTACGTTGTATGTCGTTATATCCTTTGCATGTGTGCAGGTGTTCAGACGTGTCGAGCGGAAGGATTGTGATATGCCAAGCGAAGGACGGGAAGCGTCATCCTTTCTTCAATGACCATTGCGTAGGATTTGAGGTAGGCAAATCCTTATGATTTTTGTCGTTTTGTAACTAGGAACCTGTGTCACTGCGTGACCTGATTGTTGCTAGACCCGATCTGGGCTAGTAGGGATCGCCTCTGTTCGCAGAGGGGATTAAAATCCCTGTTCAGCCCCCAGAAGACCTGATCCAGTCTCTGTTTGTTCCTTTTTTTTCCATAGTAAACTCAATTGGCGCGGTTTATAGCTTGAAAGTCGTGCCAACTGGTGCTTGTTGCTAGTTAGGCCCCCGCGCCAATGCTGTTTTGGCGCAGAATACAGCCAAACAGTCGCGCCAACTCTGTTTGGTGTTAGGGTTTTCTTGTTTTTGAGCCCTCTGATTTTGATTTATGGTCCTAGTGTCATTTTTATGAGTGATTGAGTTCCTTGAAGTCTTTTTTGACTGTGTTTGACCCTTGTCCTCTGGTTGTTTTCCCTTTACCATCAGTTTTTCATTCTAGCCCTAGGGTTTCTAAGTGCTATAGTGTGCTAAGCCTCCCGTGGGAGTTTTTGGTTCTCGCTTTTCCAGTCAACTTTATTTTCGATTCTTTGCATTCGTTTTGTTGAATTCCATTGTATCATTGCGTTGGTTGAGTGATTGTTCTCTCTTTCATTCAAGTTTCACTTTGTCTCATTCCAAGCCTAGATTACGCGGTTTGTGTGAGTCTTTTGGGATTCTTCTTCGATTTGGGAGATTTCTCCATGAATTTGGGTCTTGATTGTGTGTGTTTGCATTAAATCAATTTGTTTGGTTAAGCTCTCCCACTGTCATTTCTCGAATTGGTTTCTTCATTAGTTTCATTTCGTTTGGTGCATTTGCTTTAAAACATTGAAAAATACAAAAACAAATCTCTTTGCTTTTTGATTAGTTAGTGAAAATTGAAATCTTTTCCGCATTATTAGTGTTATATAACTCTAAGATAAAAAATTTTAGTTTCATTAGCGTGCATTAGAGACAGTAGTGAATGTTTTGTGATCATTTTGTTGTTATTTGAAAAGCTCTCAACCTTCCCATAGTTAGCTCTTCATCGAACAAAGTGATATATTGTGGCATGTAGTGTGCATTTAGAGGATTTTTGAGATACAAAATTCGATAGGGCTTGAAATTAAAACATAAATTGAAGATCAACTATAAAATTTATCCAATTAACCTAAGGCAACATTGAAACATTAACGAAATATCTAGAGGTCTAGGCTAGTGATGTGTTCCGGTGTCATTAAACCTAGTAGCTGTCGTTTGCCTTTTGGCTTTAGACAACGTGAGTACGAACTTGTGCTCGCAGTACCATCATGTAAATAACGGGAGACCCCACTAGGTTGCAATCCTGTTATCCATAGGAAGCCGAGTCTGCCACCCTGTAACCGTGATACACCATTCGGGGAGGCTACCTGCACGTACAAAAAATCATTGGTAATTTCTCTTTCATTTGATCACCAAGGTGTATATTGCAATTCACGGAAGCTTGGTACACCTCTTACCTAGATTACCAGAGCAGTCAATTTGATATTTACTGACTCCCTAAATTTGAAAAGATCGTCAAGTGCTTGTCCTTTCATGCTTGTTTCCAAATTGAAAGTGATAGAATCACCTTTTGCTTGTTTCTCGACTCTTAAAATATGAAATAGTAGAGTCTGGTTTCAGTGTTTTAAAATTAACTGCCACGAAATATTCCTGGTTAAAGTTTGTTTCCTTAGGGTATTTTTTTGAGTTGTGTCTGATGGCGACTTTTCCGGAGTTCACCAACCAAGGAATCCCCTCCAAAGGGAATCCTGGTCCTTTTCCTCATTTTGGAAATGTTTGTGCTCCTTATATGGCAATGTTGTCCCTTCCTGGGTTAGCTGTTGGGTTGCCTGTTTGGTTGTTTTCAACCTCTGTGGTCCCGAATTGCCCGGCTACTGTTCAATCAATTCCTCCGCCTGAACAACATCATGTTGATTCCAAGGTGGACCTCTCCCCTTCTTCGTCTGTTTCTGTGTCCTCCTCTTCTACTTCGTCTGGTGAAAGTCTAGATTCGAGTAACCAGGTGGCTAAGAAGAAGAAGAAGAAGACAAAGAAGAAGAAGTTAGATAAGCGAGAGGCTAAGGTTGCAGCTACTGTTTCTAAAACATCTTCTTTTGATAAACCTCCCAACCCTCCTCGGAAAGTCAAATTCCCTTGCATGTTGTGCCAAGGAAACCATATTCTTCGAGATTTCCTTGGCATTCCCAAAGTGCTCGAAGTATGGTCCAACGGTCGTCCGCCGTTGCCTTTGGCTTCCAGGAGTTAGGTTGGGGGCACATCTTCAACAAGTGCTGGTAAAGCTCCTAAGAAGCATGGTAAGCTTTCCAATCCTTGTAAGTTGTGTGAAGGGCACCATGCCCTTCACCTTTGTCCGTATATGGATGAAGCCAAGAGAGTTTCAGACAGCTCGATTGTTTCTGCACCGTGCCTTCCGGCTGGTTACAAATAGCTTTCTTTGAGTCCCCCACCAGCTGATTCAACGATCAGTCAAGAGTCATCCTTGCTTGATCCCGCTCCCCCGAAAATTCACCATCATGAATCCATCCCTAACCAACCATTGGTCATGGGATCGGTTGCGCTGGCCCCGTCTGCGGTGCACTAGGTCTTTTCCGTTGAGAGTGGATCTCACATCCCTCAGGTTTTGCTTGTTTCTTCAGATTCCTCAGACTTGGAGAAAGATTATCCTATCCCCATACCTCAAGAAGCTGCTCCTCCGCCTCTCGTGATGGAGGTCCTGGAGGATACCCCTCCCGACTCCGTGATGGAGGTCATGGAGGGTGCTCCTTCTTCTACCGTAACACCAAGGGAAGACCATCTCGATTCGATGGTAGCCCTTTCGAGTAGTTTGGTCGCTTCCTTTGATTGGAGTCGATTTGCAGGATACCGCCTTCTGTCTTATGTGCCTTTTGAGATCACGGTACAGAGCTTTGATCTGGTCGTACCCATCACTATTATAGACAAAGGCGCGTCTGTTAGTATTTTATCCTCAACTTCTTGGCAAGCTTTCGGTTCGCCGTCGCTTATGCCTGTTACGCAGAATCTGTTGACGTTTAACAGAAGAACTAGTCAACCGTTAGGGATCCTTCCGAAGTTGCCCATTACTTTGGGAGGAAAAACTGTCCATATGGACGTGATGTTTGTTCCTGGCCCCTTGGAATTTAATTTACTCTTGGGCCGCGATTATACTTATGCCATGGGAGCGCTTATCTCCTCCCTCTTTCGTGTGATGTGTTTTTCACACCAAGGTCGGATTGTGACCATCGATCAGCTTGCGTTCTTTGGTCTTCATATGGTAGCTAGTCCACCATCATCCTTGCTGGATCTTTATCCGCCGATTGTGTCATCCCCGCCACGTGTCAATTATGTGGCTACCTGTCCTGTGGCCGTATTCAGTGATAGTGCTGTTGTACATCGAGTGCTGGGGGCACTAGGTCTAGACTTACAAGATGTTTTCCTTCCATCAGACGGGCAACCCTTGGAAGCTATGACTTCTTATTCTTTATGATGAGGTTTGTCAGAGCATGGTTCATCTGCTTGTGTCAAGCTCCTTAAAAAATGAAACAAGCTCGTCAGAGCAGAGTTCATTTTCTTGTGTCAAGCTCCTTAAAAAATGAAACGAGCTCGTCGGAGCAGAGTTCATTTTCTTGTGTCAAACTCCTTAAAAAACGAAACAAGCTCTTATGAGGATAGTTCTTTTAATGTGTCAACCTCGTTAAAACAATAAAACACGTTCTCGTTCAGTTCGAGTCTTTGAAAAGATCTCGTAAAATCCCAGTCGAGTCTTTCTCTTGATCTCGTAACTTGAACCTTCGCTCCATCTACCTTTCATATGGACTAAAGCTTGGGGGGCATGTACCTCGAATTGAGTCACCATGCTGGGGGCATGCTTAATTTTTCAAGCATAGTTTGTTTCCGTTTCAAGCTTGTGTAAAAATGAAACCGGTTTCAAGCATAGTTTATCTTTGTTTCAAGCTTGTGTAAAAATGAAACTATTCCCATTTTACCTCTTGTTATTGCCATTTTATCAGCCTGTTTTTGCCAGATGAGCGTTGGTTTTCTCACTCCATCGTCACTATCTGCTTGGCTGATCATATGCCTTCACTTGGTTGTTTTACCCATTCTTGAGGAACCGCTGTGTTGATTGGTATTGTTAGCCAGCCTCTTAATATTTACTTGTTCTGAGTAGTTCCACCATTACCGGAACCAGTTGCTACCCTTTATACCACTCGTTCCTCCAGGTGGAGTCACCTTTCAGCTCTTTTCTGACTCCCTAAAACTGAAAATATTGCTAAGTCGCTTGTCGTTTTGAACTCGTTAAATGGCTGCGAAATGACATCTACCCAGTATACATTGACCCCTTTTTCGGGCTGGGATAGATTATTTACAAAGAAGGAATACCCTAGCCTATTGCGATTAGGAGGTTCTCTCAGACATAGTTTTCTACCTTTTCGGATCTGTGAGACTATCTACGAAAAGGGACTGCTGGAGTTTTCTTTTCCGCTGTCTTTTCAAACTCTCTAAATATGAAAAGACATCGAGTTCTTCCTTTGTCAGACTCGTTAAAAACTGATGACATCAGACTCCGTCGTAATGACGTTACTCGAGTTCCTCCTTCCTAGGGCTCGTTAAATGTACTAGGTTGGATTTGTTCGAAGGAAAAACTTATATCCCAAGCATATGCTATCCCCTTCAAGCTTGTTTCCAAAAATAATTGGGGTACTCGCCAGAAATCGTGGGGGAAAATGGAACCAGTATGTCGCTCTTGAACATGGCACTTCTCTGCATTCGTGTCGGGTTGGGGACATCTCATCTCGTTTTCTGCTTGCCTCCATGGGTTTGGGTAATCCTTTTTGACCACTCATCTGATTTTTGCCACGTCATCATGACCTCAGATCTTTTGATGTCAAATACTGCCAAATCCAATGTCATGCCGCCGATATGTTCAAGAGAAGTTGGCCTTTGCAGTTTTTAACCTCCCTCTGATTCTCCACTGATCTTGATTCACAAAAATTATGTTCCTCTGTCTCGCGTCGATGATGTGGGAAACACCATGGCCCACTTTCGATCAAGATAACTTCTTGTCGACTTCAGCTCATTATCTAGGAAGCTGATCTAGAGACTCCCTTTAGGTACCTTGGAGCCTGCATGCCTCAATGGTAGGTTCTTCACATTTGACGCAAGGTTTTCATCATTGGCCTTCGATCGAATGATTCTGCGGGTGTTCGACGTCAGCTCACTGTTCACATTTCGTGGATTGTGCCTATAGTACCTTGAGGGCCATCCTCATTATTGGTGGTTCCTCTCGTGTCTGTTAACGACTTTCATTATTGGCTGGTAATGAGACAATGTTCTTGCATGTTCGACTTCAGCTCACTTATTCACATGCTGGGACTTGTACTCTGTTCAGGTCGAGATGGAGCGCAAGACCCTGGATTTTGTCTGATGAAATCCAGGCTGTGGATTCTTTGTGGATTATCATGATTAGTTACATGACTCATTTGATTGGATGGCTGGGACCATACCTAAGTCTACTTGTTGATCCTTGCAGGATGGCTCCGTCCATACCTTGGATCCTGATTATTGTATAATCTATTATGGATGGCTGCGCCCATACCACATATCATGTATCAAAGATATCAGTTGTAAGTGTATTTGCAGGTCTTCCGACTGCAATGTTTTCAATTGGGCGTGTTCTCATAAAGCATTTCACCCCTCCCTCTCTCTCGGACCTCATGATTTAGGGGGCATCTGTTACACAGTAGTTTGTCACTGTCCCTGCATTCCCCATCTCGCCCATTGGAGGGTCATTTCTGTGACCAATAAGCAGTGTCATGCCTTGCAAATACCATCATTGTATCCCTTGCCATGAGGACAACAATCCTTTTGTTGACTATTTCCTGAGCATACCACTAAAAACACCTGTTTTTTCCCTGGCGCTAGTAGCCCGTTATGCCCTCGCGCCAATGAGGAAAATTAACACTAAGCCCGTGCCAGTTGGCACTTTGTCCCAGTTAAGCACCCGCGCCAATCTGCTTATGGAAATTAAAAAAAAAAAAAGAGGCGAAGTTTCGATCACAACAAATTCGTGGATGAGTCATAGGAAGTGGTTCGACTGAATAACCACAGCCTTCCTCCTTTGGCCTCTTATTTCCACCTTATGGGGAAACCTCCCAAGGGATAAGGCCTCCCTTCCAATATTGTAGGGATCCCAACCTCCTCCTCTCCTCTATAAATATAGCCATCTTCCATTGATGTGCTGGTTGAACAAGTTGAACATGAGCTGAATATCTGAACTTGTAGGAAGGAAACTATAGCCAGACAGCTGTTGAGAGCCAAGCCGAAGAGAGAGAGTTTCGTTTCGTTTCCGACAAGCTTTGTTGAGACGTGCTCCGCTGTCAGCCCTGCCGAAGGAATATCAAGTGTTAGAGCTTTGGGTTGTATCTTCCCTTTGTTATTTTAATGATAAGTGACTTTGATTATGGTTCTATTCATGTGCTTATTTCTTTATGCAATGAATTACATCCTCTCTGACTGATGTATGGTTACAGGCTTTATATTTTACGTTGTATTTCGTTGTATCCTTTGCATGTGTGCAGGTGTTTGGATGTGTCGAGAGGAAGGATCGTGATATGCCAAGCGAAGGATGGGAAGCGTCATCCTTTCTTCAACAACCACTGCGTAGGATTTGAGGTAGGCAACTCGTTCTGATTTTTGTCGTTTTGTAACTAGGAACCTGCGTCACTGCATGACCTGATTGTTGCTAGACCCGATATAGGCTGGTAGGGATTTCCTTTGTTCGCACAGGGGATTTACCTCCTCAACAATCATACAGGAAGTTAACCTAGAAACATCTTCCAGTACCTTGGGGCTTGCTACATCATTGGTAGGTTTCACGCTTCCGGACCTTTGAACGAAATATTTTGTTTGGTGTTTGACATCAAATCATCTATTCACGCCTTGTAAATTGCACTGTAGTACCTTGAGAGCCATTAACATCAATGGTGACTCTCTCGTGTCTGTTAACAACTCACATCATTGGTTGGTAGTTAGATGATGTCTTCCCATGTTCGACTTCAAATCATATATTCACATGGTTATAATTGTACCTGAAAGATTGATTGAACGAGATAAGAGGAACCCATATCTAGTTTCATCCATCCGGGCTGCGATTTCAAGATTGTTGTACACATCATGTGTATGATGAGTTTACATACAAATCGTCATCCCAACATGGGCCTATATCTGTAGGTATGTATATATAGGGAAACATTCCAACAGAGATGAATTTTTGAATTATGTACATGTTATGATAGTTTATGTGCTGAGCATGGGTATGCCTCCCTTAGAAATACGTGATCAAGATGTAGGATATCATGATGTGACGTATTGCAAGATTGATGCAGGTCACTGTTCGCTTAAGATCCTACTCATCGCATCGTAAAGAATCTCATCCAAATACTATTATTATTTTGACTTCATGCTTTAGGGGGCAACTGTTATAGGTCAATTTGGGCATCATCCCCCAAGACCTGGTCAAACTGGGCATCATCCCTCAAGACCAATGAATAGGGTCTATCATCCCCTTATATTTCAGTTGCTATATGCCCTAAGTGAAGACGTTCCATTCATGGCTTCAATTATGAGATTTTCAAGGTTTGAAGTATATATTATATGACCCACTGACTCACCAACGTTCCTCTGCAAGGGCCTAATTGCGTTGTAGTGCAACTACCTCCATGCAAGGGTGCAATGTAGTGCACTTCTCAACAATCAAGGGTGCGTTGGTCACTTGGTAGCGAAATGATCATTGTTCCGGGAATATCCACATGGCCAGCGCCTTCTAGAAGAGTCCATATGTGTCATACTTCGAATATAAGTGTCCATCCACCACCTCTGAACTTGGAAACATGTCTTACCTATTATTATAAAGCCATTCAATGAGAAACTACCTTTAGTTTGCCTATAAATTGAACACGCTTAGTGTTAGGGAGGAATAATTTTGTGTAAAGTTATGCTGTTGGATTCTCATTTGATAAGAGATTGGAAGTAATGATATGCTGCTGAGATGATACTGGATGTGATGAGGCTAGAATGAAGTTGGAGCAGGTTGACGACAAATCGATCTATTGGTTGTAATATTCTCCTCCTACTCTATTAATAAAGATATCTGTTCATTTTCTCAATACATATGTTTATATCTTGTGAAATTTATTCTTGATGATGTATGTATTCTCAGATCTAATTTGTTTGATTTGATTAATGTAAGTAGATACTTGTATATTGTATGTTGTTTGTTGTTCTCTTTCTTTGATTGCAAGAATCAATCTAGCGGCTTGAGTTGGATTGAGAGTGACGACAACAATGACAAAAGGAGAAGAAGAGTGAAAAGGATTACAAGTAGGCTTATTTCCCTTTCTATATATCTACTTGTCTTAGAGAAAATAGTAGTTGTCTTTCTTCTGTTTTTCTGAGTGAAGGAACACCACACTCAGGGAATTTAGTTTATTCGTAGATTAAAATTATGTATAACAGATAGGAAAGCAGTATTTCGTCGCCATGAGAATAAGAATCACATGTTTAAAGATGGTATTGAGTACATATTTAGAGCACATAAGAGGAAGACAAGTTTGTCTCTTATACATGCAGGAGAAATGAAGAGGATAGTGAATGCAAGTCAGAATTTAACATTGTTGATGATCAAAC
This sequence comes from Pinus albicaulis, assembly GCA_034641835.2. Taxonomy (NCBI): domain Eukaryota; kingdom Viridiplantae; phylum Streptophyta; class Pinopsida; order Pinales; family Pinaceae; genus Pinus; species Pinus albicaulis. The sequence goes on from CM076582.1 coordinate 927,769,097, forward strand.
AAAGAGATGTTTTGAATCAAACTTTTCAAAAAGATGCTTATGCTTGTAATGAGATGTTTCAGGATTCTAACAGGTTGCCTTTGAAAAGGAGGTGAACAAGATATAAAACATTTGCAGCAGTCAATATTAGTGTTGAGTAGTGTTGGAAACAAGATGCTGGTGCAAGAGAGTGCAAAGGTCAAAGAGAAAAGTAGTCTGGAAAAGAAGGCATGGGTTACACAAATGTTTTTTTTGGTTTCCAAAAGGTACATGTCAATGGCAAAGATTCTTGGTCCAGAGTTGACACAAGTACAAAGCAAGATCAACTAAGATTTGCCTTGGTGATAGTGTGTAAGGTGAGCGAGTTTTTAAGTTTCCTTTGATTAATGACCAATAAGACGGTTTCTGCAAGAATAACTTGTTGCTCTGCAAATTCAGAAAAATTGTAGCGTGACAGTGTCAATGACAGTAAGAGAAGGTCGCAAGAATCAAGGAAAAAGTTGACTTTTTGTGAAAAGCTCCAATTGATGAAATTGGGAATATTTCAGTGGATAGAGACCTGAAGGGTGAAGGAACAATACCCTCATCCACATGATCAATAATCAGAGATATTTTGGGGTCTAAAATGCTTCTAGTGGGGAGGAATGATTAGATGCTCAGTATATAAGCTCAAAAATGAAAGTGCTTAGAATTGATTGGAAACTGAATGACTGCGACCGACCCATTGCCAGGAATCCGACGCACTTATTTTCGTCGAAAACTGATTCCAAACGAAGAATTTATAGTCTGCTAACCGTCATTCAAAACAAGCAAATTTTAAAATATAATTGCAGAACAATGACAGGTTGATGACATGGCAGACTAGTCAGCATGTGGGGAATATTCTTCAATATTTTCCCAGTGGCATTGTGACAAGTGTCACAAAAGGATTCACCAGTTTAGGTTTGAGAAGGTGAAATTGCCCAATGTCCTCCTAAGGTTGAATTTGATTTTATTATCATTATTATTATTATTATGAGGGATTTGCTACTAATGTTCGAATTTCAATGGTAGTTGGATTAATTTTAACTATATGGTGGTTGAAATATATTTATATGACAAAGTCCGAATCATATATTCCAAAGTTCCTTATTATTATATAGTTTGGGCGAAGAAATCTTATGATTCAAAGGTCAGGTTGTAATTATTTATATGGGTGCATTTTTTATTATAACCAAAGTTGAAACATTATATATCGTCAGGAAAAATATATGGGTGGAGGTCAGGGTCAAACCCACGACCTCCCTCGCGCCAACCATCTGCCTTACCAACAATCCATTGCCATTGTTCTTAATAACCATAGCTTCTGACTTATAATTATAGTCATATGTAATCCGATGCGGGAGTTTGGAGAGGGCTAGCCCCGTGGGCTAGCCTCCTCCCCATATAACCAAGCTGCAACAACCGAGCGCAGAGCGGAAAATCTAAAGCACAAATTTTAATTATAAGTGCGGATTAATTCTATTAAATGGTGGTTAACGTTAATTAATCCGAGTTTAATGGAATGAGTTTAAGTGCAGTTAAGACTGGATTATCCGCCAGCTAAGCAAAATTAAGATATTAAACCCATATTTATGTGGCAACAGATCTAGCAGACTCCACCATTTTCGGCGGAATCACTGGTTTGGCGGACTTATTTGGAGAGATCTCCAGATTTGGAGGAGGATTCCAGGGAAAAATGAAATTGATAACATTTTGAACAATTTTGGCTCACAAAGAGTCATTCCTAGCAGATTGGCATGCTCTGAACACATTGGAATAGGTTGCAGAGATAGAGGATCAATTTTATAGGTGTTTTTTGTCACTTTGAATAAAATTGAAGCCTACGGCCATTGGGAAGGAAGGCCATGCCTAGATCAACTGAAGGCTAATTTGAGTGAATGAATAGTCATTTATAATATATTTTTGCATTCTAGAGTCATTGGAGTATGTTTCAGGAGCATTTGATGCATGAAAACATCATTTTTTTCACTATTGAGCTAATACAAAGGCCCAAGCCATGGACACTGTACCAAGGAGATGTAGCCTAGGAGGGGTGAACTCCTTTATCAAAACTTCTTGTTGATGGATAAATTGTGATGGTTTGTTGTCATTTATGTTGTTGATGTTCAACATTTTAATTTCCTTGAATTCACTCATAAAACTCAGATAAATTACCTGGTTGACACACATAAGCAACAAGGAAACATATGTACAACAAGAATAAGATCAAAAAATAAATTATAAATCTAAAAATGAAATTATCTAAGCAAAAATAACATTCATACTTAGATCAATTTGCCTCTAGGGGCATGTATTGTTAAGTCTTATTGTGGAGAAAACTTGTTTTCTGGCGACTCCACTTTCTTTTCTTGCAGGGGTGTACTTGGACTGATTCAATGATGAAGATTGGTGTCATTTTTAGCTTCTAAGGCTTGGTTTCTGCCATAGGAATCTGATTCCTCCTTGAGCTTGGCCATCCCATGAGCCGCAGAGCCCTCTTGCACAATTTCTTGATGTTCATTTCACTTCTTATTCACATGCATCTCTTATTTCTGTTTTTCGTATATATGTACTTAGTATTGTTTCTTTTCTTGCTGTAGGATTGAGTTAAATGATTGAAGTGAGTTATTTTGCAGGTTGTTTAAAGTTTCAAAAGCATTATTCATCCTTGAAACAACTTTGTAAGGTCATATTAATCATTAAGCTACTTGGATTTCGTTACTAGTCCACAAATATAAGATCTCTATAAATGCCTTGTAGCGATATAGTAGTAAATTTATGCTATTTTTTAGAAGGGGTTAATGAGTTCCATTTGAATTGTATTAGGTCATAATAATGTTAAATTTAATAAGAAAATCCACCCCATTTCATTTTCACTTGATTAGGTTAGGCATTTGATAGATTAACTAGCTCACTAGTTTTTGAATTTCTGGATTTTATAGTAGAAATTTTCTGTTATTTATTTAGCACATGTGAACAGGGGTATTTTGGAGTGATTCCACTTGGAATGGAGACCCGAGACATCATACTTAATAAAAAATGTTGTCCCATCCCATTTGAATTTGATTTACTTGGTCGTTCGGTGAGTTATTTCCAAAACAAACTTTCCTGTAGCAAAAACAGAGTTGCGTGTAGCACTCTTGTAGCATGTGTAAACTAGATCAGATTTGCTTCCAAAAGTTGGCTTTTGTCTTTTAGGCTTGAATCGTGACCCCTAGGACCTAAATACATGATTGAGGAATAATAAAAACCACATAGGACATTCATTTTCACAAATTAGATTAGGTCTTTTTATTTGAATTGATGCTCTTAGGATTTCAATTACAAATTGTTGTTCTTTCCTAGGACTAATTTCTTTTCAAAGAAACACTTCCATTTCTTCAATTAGTTTAGGCATTGGTTTCATGAAAATCCCTCCATTACATCATATCATGAAAAGAAGGACACATTGTATGTTGCACATATAGTGCCGATACCTCTTAAGTTTGTACGATCCCCGGGTTGATAATTAAATTTGGTAGCCTTGGGATTTGCAACATTCTTGTTGCAATACTGAGGCTCATCACTTTTTGGCATTGTTTCCGGGGAGGTTTCAAAGTATGCATTGTTTTATTCCTTAGTTGATTCGTTTCTTTTCTTTTTGCAAAAAATAAAATAAAATAAAATAAAATTTACATTAGACATATTTTATTTCAAAGCAGAAAAATGCATTGCTTTAGCATTCTTATTCAAAAAAATATTTAAAAATACTTCTCCAACACCAACCCCCCCCATTTGATCACGTGGTGCAGTAAGAACCACATCACCATCCAATTTTGCAGGTAGAAGAAGAAGAAGTGACAAAGAATATTGAATAAATGGATCGAGATGATGACAATGAAGAAGACCTTCTTGGATTTCCCATTGAGGATACTGATGTCAGAGTTCATATGAAGAACATCCCTCCATATTTCCTTCCCAACTTCCATGGTATGAGGTCATAGGATCTGAAAACATTTCTCTTTGAATTTGAAATACTTCGTAGATCTTATAGTTACTTACTAAACACTCAAAAATTGAAATTGTTTCCTATAACATTGAAGGATAGAGCTCTTAAATGGTTCATGAGTTTAGATACTAATTCAATAAGATCATGGAGTGATATGCAAAATATATTTCTAGAAAAATATCAAGATAATGATATTAAAGAAGAAATTTTTAGAATAAATCAAGAAGAAGATGTGAGCCTTGAGGATCTAATAGAGAGGTTCATGTATAATGTTAAGAAGGAAAAGTTGCATAATTTAGGATTTGACACACTAAAAACCCTCTTACTTAGAACAATTAAAGATGAGTGGATTGATCTCTTTGATCTCATGAGTAAAGGAGATGTGTACCAATTATTATTTGAAGAAATTTGTGAAACATGCAAGCGCATGTCAAGAGTAAGTAAATCAACATCAACATTGGTAAGTGAATTTGAACTTGGAAATTTGCTTGATAACTTTAAAACAGAAATTCTTAGCAATCTAAGTGAACAAGTAGAAATGTTAAGAATGAAAAATGAGCAAAAAGAAGATGTTGATATTTCTGTTATCTATGCAGAATCATATGCTACTAAATATTGTCCATCATTACCAAGGTTTAAGTTTACCAAGAAGATAATGGAGCAAGCCAATCACCACAAAAGATATGTTATGTAGCTCCAAGAAGACCATTACATCCTATTCAACTTGATATGATGCAAGGACATACTTCACAATTTCATGCTTATTCACATCCATCTCAAAATAATTGGGACACACTCTCTCCTTGGCAACCTTGGCCATCTCAGCCCCAAAACCAATATTGGCAACAAGGTTGGCAAGAACCTTATGGGAAAAATCCATAATATCCTCAATATTTTCCTTAATGCCCTCCATACCCAACTCAATGCTATCACTACCATCCACCTCCACCACAACCACAACCTCAACCGCATCCATCTCATAGATCCACTCTCACTCAACTACCTATACCTCCATTTCCAAACCCACACAATGAAGTATCTCAGCCCACTTACAATGCTTAGATACAATAATACCAAACATATCCTCTTGATCTAAATGGTATTCATCTTAGTTCAATAAAGGTATTGCAAAAAAAATAATATTTTCTTGTTGTCATTGAAGGAAAACATCTAGAAGAAGAAGATTCAAGTGAGGAGATCAAAGAATCAGGGGTTCCACTTGATGAAGAGCAGACATGAAAATCAGATATTGAGAAATTTCCCTCATGTTTACCATCACTTCCTCCGTGTTTTCAAGAGAACAATAAAAAAAGAGAGGAATATTTGAATGTCATGGTAGAAGAAGACATCCAAGGTGATCCAAATCATCAAGTGGACTAGGGGTATCACAACTATATTGAAATATGGTTATGTTGAAATTTGCAACAAGAAACAGTGAAATTGGCATCCAGAAACAACATGACAGCACACACACTAGTGTGGGACCACATGTCACGCAGTGATGGGTCCTAGCAATACATTAGTGTGCAATTTTATTTATTTTTTAAATAAATTTGAAATGTGTCTAATTTATTTATCTCTTAAATAAATTGGACAATAAATTGTAATATTATCTCATAAACACTTGTAATAGTTAACTGAGTGCGATAGACTAAGTTAGCTCATGAATTTAAAGTTGAGGGTGGTTGGTGAGGCATGCAGAGCGATTCTATGTGTTTTAGAGTTCAAGTTGCAGTTAAGTGCATGATTCGAATGCATGAGAAATCAGTTAACTCAGTTAAGTGAGTTAAAGTCAGTTGAACTAGTTGTAACTGTTTTTTGCACTAGTGAGAGATCAAGTGAATTAAATCATATTTAATTCACATGTAGTGATCTGCCATGCAACTGATGATTTACTATTAATATTTTCATGCATGTCCATTTTAGTGGAGACCTAGTTGTGAGAAAGGTTAAAGGGAAGTTGACTATCAGTTGTATTATTAGCAAACTGCCCAGATGTAGTTAAAACACCATAGGATTGCCCATGATACTTGCGCAGTTGAGAAAGGCTGAAATTCCTAAGGAATAGTGATTGCATTCCTCATGAATTGTGCAAGCAAGGCAGGTTGAAGACAGGCTGAGAATTGTCTAAGTGTTGGCCCGATTTTGTCTGGATTAGTGTGAGACAATTAAAGAAGTGTAGGAGACCCTTGTGAGAAGAGTGCATTGTAATTGTTTTGTGATTCCTTGGTCCATTATACAATATATATAGAGGGGTTTTGAGCAACAAGCTTTCCCCGGGAAAATATTTGTGTTTTGGTTAGATTTGTTTCTTTCTTTACTTGTTGTGATTGTCAATCATGTTTATTTTCCGCAATTGATTTGTAGAAGGATTCCGTATCTAGATTTAGTACATTGCTTGATCGGGTTGAATCCATTGATATACATATATTTTTATAATTTCTACATGGTATAGGAGCCGTGTTAGAGATTTTCTACATGGTATAGGAGTTGTGTTAGAGATTTTCTACATGGTATCAGAGCAGGATTTTTTTGGGCGATGAGTTTGAAGAGAATATATGAAAATTTTGGTGCAAAATTTTCAAAAAAATAAATAGCATATTTGGATTCCCTGTGAAAAAATACCCAAATTAAAAAAAAAATCGGTCGAATCAGAGCTCGGATGAGGGAGATATCATCGATTTAAAATCAGCTATTTTTTAGAAAATTTTGTGACGATGAGAATTACAGTGTGCGCGAGTCCGCGAGTCAAGAACCTTCATGCACTTGAGGTAAAAGATGAATGCAAAGATTTGAGGAGTAAATAATAGGATAGTGCCTTGGTGGTTGAGAGGGAGCCTCTCAACATGCAATCTAAGAAGCAATCTCAGAAGGTTGTGTAGCAGCCAAAATTGGAGAAGCAGAGAGGAGACCGAGTGGAAGAGTCCACTGAAGCGAAGACCTCTAGGAGGGGGAAATTTCGAGCCAGAAGGGTAGAGGGAGTACATGTAGCTACACCTCTAGGTGTGAGGTGGGTTGATTTGCACAATTAATCCCAAGAATAAATTTGGGCAGGATTCATTGAGATGGTGTGTCTCATGGATTGAACCTAGCGACAAGGAGCCCACAATACAACAGTAGCAGGAAGGATCAGTTAGATTGATGCAGTCAAAAGTTAGGAAGACATAAATAAGAGTGACAGGTGTTGGATATTGGAACACAGATTAGAGTTGGCAGTAGTGTAGAGTGCATGGATGTAGATGTCAACAACGCAGAGAGTCCAGTAGACATGTGCAGTAGCTAGCAGTAGTTGAAAGACTCTTATGACATATGAATTTTATTGATTCAGTTGTTTGGAGGCTATTCAGTTTCAGAAGTTTTGCATGTGAGAACAACACTAGAGAAGTGTTGCATGCAAGAAAATTCCAAAGGTACCAAATCGGGACAAATTGATTCCTTTCTTGTTGAGAGGGAGTGTTGAAATTTGCAATAAGAAACATTGAAATTGGCATCCACAAATAACATGACAACACACACACTAGTGTGGGACCACATGCCACACAGTGATGGGTCATAGAGATACATTAGTGTACAAGCCAATTTATTAAATAAATTGGAAATGTGTCTAATTTATTTATCCCTTAAATAATTTGGACAATAATATTGTAATCTTATCTCATAAACAGTTGTACTAGTTAACTGAGTGTGATAGACTCAGTTAGCTCATGAATTTTGAGTTGAAGGTGGTTGGTGAGGCATGCAGTGTGATTCTATGTGTTTCAGAGTTCAACTTGCAGTTAAGTGCATGAGTTTCAAATGCATGAGAAATCAATTAACTTAGTTGAACTAGTTGTAACTGTTTGTTACACTAGTGAGAGATCAAGTGAATTAAATCAGATTTAATTCACATGCAGTGATCTGCCATGCAACTGATGATTTACTATTAATAAATGCATGCATGTCAGTTTCAGTGGAGACACAGGTTAAAGGGAAGTTGACTATCAGTTTTATTATTAGCAAACTGCCCAGATGTAGTTAAAACACCACAGGATTGCCCATGATACTTGCATAGTTGAGAAAGGCTGAAATTCCTAAGGAATAGGGATTACGTTCCTCATGAATTGTGTGAGCAAGGTAGGTTGAAGACAGGCTGACATTTGGACAAGTGTTGGCCCTATTTTTTTCTGGATCTGGAGACGAATAGCAGATTGCAGGAGACTCTTGTGAGAAGAGTGCATTATAATTGTTTCATGTTTCCTTGGTTCATTATACAATAGAGATAGAGGGGTTTTGAGTAGCAAGATTTCCCTGGGAAAATATCTGTGTTGTGGTTTGATTTGCTTCTTTCTTTACTTGTTGTGATTAGCGATCATGTTTATTTTCTGCAATTGATTTGTGTAAGGATTCAATATCTAGCTTTAGTACATTGCTTGATCTGTTTGAATCCATTGATATAAATATGTTTGTATAGTTTCTATAGGTTCCAGACAATCATTAAGTTGCAGCAATACACTCTTCTTCAACAATTCTTGATCTCATCTTAGTCAAAGCATTTGGTATCTCATATTCAAGTACATGTCAAAGCATACATTTTGAGCCTACACATGAGTTTATCTATCATCTTGATATGTACATGGATCCATTGGAATTATTCCTATATTCAAAAGATGTTTTGTTTTTTCAAGTAGAGTAGGAAAGAAAAAATAAAAAAATGGAAAAAGAGAATAAAGAAAAGAATAAAATCTCAGGTGAAAACCTCTTTTGAGGCACCTGAAATTGGCTCATTGATTGAAAACCTCCATGAGGCTATCAATGGGTTGGAAAAAAGAGAAAATAAGTGAAAAATAAAAGATCCTAGGTGAAAACCTTTGTTGAGGCACCTAGGCAGACCTACTAGTTGAAAACCTCATTGAGGCAGCTAGTAGGCCTTAAGAAAAAAAAAAGAAAAAAAGTGAAAAAATGAAAAGAAAAAATGTACTTTCTCCATGTATCTCTCTCTAATGAATGTATGTGCTCTCCAAGCTTTGCAAGAAGCAAAAAAAAAAAACAAGTTGGCACTAAAAGAAAAAGTTGGTCAAAACCCTAGTCAAAGAAATTAAAATGTGGACTTCCTCCTCCCTTTTTCATATGCTCCAAAAGGACCAAGGTCATGACAATCTATCACCCTCATCCATTTCCAACATCCACCCATTATTTCCAAGCTTTTCTCATTCATTTTCCTCGCTGTCCTAAAATACTACAGGAAACTCCTGTTTTTGAGAAAAAAATTGTTTTTATAATATCTAAAAAATTGTGCATCTATTTGCCAACATGTTTCACGGGGAGATGCATATATATGTTGGTAACATTCTCAAGAAATTTCGACAGATTCCAATGCATGATTTGTGAGAAATCGACCTCCATCACCTACATCCATTTTTAAGTTTTCTCGAGATTCGTGCATCCAATGACCAAGTTTTTTATGGGGAGGTGCATAAGGATGATGGTAACACGATCAAACAATTTCATGTCAATCTAGTGTACCGTTTGAGAGATATGGCTAAAACAAGTTTGCTACAAGGGGCTGTCCTTAACTGCTGTAGGAAACTCTGTAATTGCTACACGAAAGTTACAACAAGCTACATGGTGGTGGATCAAGGAAAAAAAAACAATAACAAGGGTCTTATGTGTAAAAAATCAATTAGGAGAGTCTTCCCATCATTTCCTGCCACCTTCTCATCACTCCTCCATCTCAAGAAAAATGATTTTTGACTCAAACCATACACTTTGTCACTTCTGTAACAAAACAAATATGCAAAAACACATATTTCCTTCACATCATTCTTCTAAGAACACACTACTCCTTCTTAGCCTTAGCACACTCTCCCTCATCACCCCATGCATATTGGAAGTCAAACAAATACAGAGAAGGCCTTTTACAAGAAGGAAAAATGTTCCTCTAACAGACCTACATAATCACCAGAAAGCATTATAAGTGGTTTTATTAATCATCTAAGAAGACATGAAAATTTGCGAGGTAAATATGAAGAGCCTATGGCACTCCAAGGAGGCATTTCACCAGCAACAACAACCTAGACATCAAAGAGGTACCTACAAACATACAAAAAATGTATTAGTAAAGCATGAAGGCATCAAGTCAATCATCAACTTCAACACTCACATTATGAGCATCCCAGCGGAAACATTTAAGTCAGGGATGTGAAGCAGCAACAACAACAAAAGAAACCCTAGAAGACCTCCATATTCAAGGCTATCAATAGTAGGACCTCCAATAGATTATCACATGTAGCTTCAGTAGCAGCTTAAGAAGCATTAAAGGCAACTTCAATAGTCATATCACTAGCTTCAATACCATTTGTAAAAAAAAATCAAGGGTAAGGCTCAGGTATGTAATCATCTAAACCTTTCTTCGAATCTATTCTAGCTTAAGAAAATAATAAAAGTGCGATAAGGAAAGTTTTTTTTATAGCAAAAATCAGTAACAGAGTAGCCTCAACCTTATCTAGCAATTAGCTTCACTTTTTCCACCAAGACACACACACATGTGGAAGAGTAACAAGATAAAAGTAAAGAGGACTTGAGAAAGTGGGTAGTAAGCAGTTAGTTGTGATGGAAGACAAGGAGTGCCAAGTGGTAACTAAGGGTGAAATCAGTTAACAGAAAAAAAACTTTGAGTTTTTGCATGCAATGAAAAGAAGAGAAAACTTTTAAAAAAAATAGAAAAAATGGAAATTGAAAAAAAGAAAATAAAAAAAAGAAAAAAATAAAAGACAAAAGGTGGACCCACCACCTCTTGGCATGCGAAATAGAGCTGCTAAAGGTGAAATAGGGTTGTTATAGGCATAAAATTTGTTAGAGGAAGTTTCTATAGGAAGTTAACTAGGACAAAATTGGTTGATCAAAGGTGGTTTTCTTCCTCTCTTCTCTCTCTCCTCTGCTTACAAACTCCATGGACAACTCCAACATGCACCCATTCATTGATTTCACCCTTCAAGTGGGCAAAAAACTCTATTTTTACTCCTGACTGTAATTGCTATAGGAAAGTCCTAACAGTTACGATATTCCTGTAGCACTACAAGAAACACTATAAATGCTACATGAAACTTATTTACAAGGGAAGTAGCTCTCTTAAAGGTTTCTAAACTTCAAAAAGAACATGATAATTTTTTTTTTCCTATACCTACCACTCCTAACACTCACTTCACCTCATGCAAAAGGATTCACTCCCTAAACCCTATGTTGCGCCACTAACAGCTAGATCACCTATACCTTAGCATGAGACCTCTCCCCTTAACTCTCATACACTCCATCCATAACCTCCATAAACCATTTCCCGTCATCTTTAAGCAATTTTGAGCCCCAAGAAGCAGAGAGAATACTGCTACAGGAAGTTGAAAAGTTTCTTGTAGAAATTCTATATATGGCACAAGAAGATCAATGAGGATAAGTTGATGAATATGGATTCAAAGGACCACTAGCAGATTCCAGGAGGATTAACTCACCAACAAAGGCACCTAAGAACCTCCATGCAACACCTGCAAGAAGATCAGTAAGAGGAGCAACACATGGACCAATAAACAAAGAATGAAATAGGCCAACATACATGAAGAACCACAAGGTGAGGAGGAAGAATAGGTTTCTCAGAGGATGAGCAACAATTTCAGTAGGGGGGTATGAAGAGCCTCTAAATTAGACATAAATTAAGGCCCATCTAACCTTTCTCAGGCACATAAAAGATATATTAAACCTCTCCTTCTACACTTAATAATGTTTTTTATGCTTTAATATGTTCTTAAGAAGGTTTAGAGATAATTGCATATTTGTGCCTAATATTATTTATTTTTGTAGAATATTGTGAAAATATTGGGCAAATTATGAATATTTGGAGAAGGAGATAATTTAAAGACTTGCTCCCTACAACTAGAGGATCAAGATTGGAAATAAATGAACAAAATATCATGAAATTATTGAGAAATTCTGGAACTACGATGATTGAGAAAATATAGGAATGTGTTCCCTGTCATTTACTGCAAACTCCTAGTGTTGGGAACCACTGTAGAAATTATACAATATGCATGTATATCTTGGATTCACTCGATCTAACAATTTTCTAAAGTTAAATACTGAATCGCTTCTAGAAATATTTGCGGAATTAAAAAACAACACAATTTCCAATCACATGAGGCAAAGAAGAATATATCAAAACCACAACACTAGATATTCTCGGGGAAATATTACTGCTGAAAACCCCTCTATCATATATTTTATATTCCATAAGGAATCATGAAACAATTACATACAAAAATATTCTCACAAGAGCCCTTAGTACATCAGCTAATTTTATCACACTGTCATACCAAAATTGGCAAATACCTTAGCCAATTTACTGTCTCCAGACAGCTTGCCTTGCTCACGCAGTTCCTAATGAATGCAATCCTTAATCAAAAATAATTTCAGCCTTCCTCAACTGCTCTTAGTATCATGGGCATCTTGTGGTGTTATAACTACACTTGGGTGGCCTGCTAATATCACAACTGATAGTTACACTTCCCTTTCACCTTGTCTCAACTGGGTCTCCACTGGAACTGACATGCATGCAGTTAATAATAGTAAAAACATCAGTTGCATGTGAGTTCACTACATATGAATTAATTAATATTTAATTCACTTGATCTCTCACTAGTGTATTTGCAGTTACAACTAGCACAATTGACTTTAACTCACTTAATTGAGTTAAACTGATTTACAACTTGCACAACTCATGCACCACTGCACTTCCAAATCTACCACAACTAGAATCACTCAGTTACAAATAAGTCAACCTGCATGTCCCACCATCCAACCTCTAACTCGAAATTCACTTAGCTAACTAATTTTCGACTTCAGTTAAGTATTTTCAAGTTCTCATTGAGAATAGATTATAGTTTAATGTCCATCTAATATTAAGTGATAATAAAAATAGACATGCATTTATAAATAAACATGCACATACATCTATAAATAGACAAACACCTAAAAATATCCTGTGTGGGCCCCATCCTATTTTAGGTGCTTAATTTTCAATAGGATCATGGATGTTGTTTCCGGATGCCAATTTCATTGTTTCTTGTTGCAAACTTCAACACTCCCTCTCAACAAGAAATGATTGTTGCATTCGACATGCAACTCCATGCATGCAACATGCAACCCTTGCATGTGACATGAAACTCCATGCATGCGACATGCAACTCATGCATGCAACACTTCTCTAGTGTTTCTCGCACATGCAACTCTTGCATGCAACACTTATTTAGTGTTTCTCGCACATGCAACCTTTGCTTGCAACACTTCCGAAACTGAATAGCCTCCAAAAAACTGAATCAGTATAATGCATTTGTCATCAAAGTCTTCTGACTTGCTTCTAGCTACTGCACATGTCTACTGGATCCTCTGCGCTGCTGACACCTGCATCCATGCACTTTGCACTTGCTTCCAACTCTAATCTGTGTTCCAGTATCTGACATTGTCACTTTGATTTCATGTCCTCATGACATTTGACTGCATCAATCCAACTGATCCTACTACTGCTGCTCTGTGGGCTCCTTGTAGCTAGATTCAATTCATGATATCCACACCATCTCAATGAATCATGCCCAAAATTTCTTCTTGGGATTATTCATGCATGTCGCCCCACCTCTCACCTGGTGGTATAGCTGCATGCACTCCATTTGCCCATCTGGCTCGAAATTTCTTTGCATGATGGGTTGCTCCCACTCCATGATCCTCTGCATGTGGCTGCTCTGCATCTTGAGGTTCATTCTTACCTGCATGCAAATCCAACTCCCTCTCAAGGGTCAATTGGATGGCTTTCTCACACTTCCCAATGGTTGGAAACTCTATATAAATCAGATCTACATCAAGTCTATAGAGATTATTCACACGAATCCCAATATTCTTGGCTTTGTCATGTTTCTTTGTGTTTAAGGAACACCTTTCCTTTCCAACTCGTGCACATTGTAATTGTCCTGCCATCACAAAATTTTCTCACAAAAGAGCTGATTTTAAATCGACGATATCTCCCTCATCCGAGTTCCGATTCAATTTTTTTTTTTTCAATTTGGGTATTTTTTTTTGCAAGGAATCCAAATATGCTATTTGTTTATGAAATTTTTGCATCACAAATTTCATATATTCTCTGCAAACTCGCACACCCAAATAATTCCTGCTCTCATACCATGTAGAAAATTTATAGCATAGCTCTGATACCATGTAGAAAATTTATAACACAACTCTGATACCATGTATAAATTATACAATATGCATGTATATCTTGGATTCGCCCGATCTAACAATTTTCTAAAGTTAAATACTTAATTGCTTCTACAAATCAATACGGAATTAAAAAAAAACACAATTGCCAATCACATGAAGCAAAGAAGAATATATCAAAACCACAACACGAGATATTCCCGGGGAAAGCTTACTGCTCAAAACCCCTCTATCATATTTTTTATATTCCACAAGGAATCATGAAACAATTACATACAAAACTCTTCTCACAAGAGCCCTCAGTACATCAGCGAATTGTCTCACACTGTCATACAAAAATTGGCAAATCCCTTCGACAATTTACTGTCTCCAGACAGCCTGCCTTGCTCACACAGTTCTTGATGAATGCAATCCTTAATCACAAATAATTTCAGGCTTCCTCAACTGCGCTTAGTGTCATTGGCATCCTATGGTGTTATAACTACACATGGGTAGCCTGCTAATATCACAACTGATAGTTACACTCCCCTTTCACCTTGTCTCAACGGGTCTCCACTGGAACTGACATGCATGCAGTTAATAATAGTAGAAACATCAGTTGCATGTGATACCAATACATGTGAATTAATTAATATTTAATTCACTTGATCTCTCACTAGTGTATCTGCAGTTACAACTAGCACAACTGACTTTAACTCACTTAACTGAGTTAAATTGATTTAAAACTTGCACAACTCATGCACCACTACACTTCCAAATCTGTTACAACTAGAATCACTCAGTTACAACTAAGTCAACTTGCATGTCCCACCAACCAACCTCTAACTCGAAATTCACTTAGCTAACTAATTTTCCACTTCAGTTAACTATTTTCAAGTTCTCTTTGAGAATAGATTATAGTTTGATGTCAATCTAATATTAAGGGATAATAAAAATAGGCATGCATCTATAAATAGACATGCACATAAATCTATAAATAGAAATACACCTAAAAATAGCCTATGTAGGCCCCACCCTAGTGTAGGTGCTTAATTTTCACTAGGATCATGGATGTTGTTTCCGGATGCCAATTTCATTGTTTCTTGTTGCAAACTTCAACAACCAGATCCAATATTTGAGGGATTTTAAAGGGGAAAGCTTCCTCCTGTCAAGGGGAGTGCTTCCTCATTATTTTTTATAAGTACCAATTTGAATTGGCCTCTAGGGGCATGTATTGTTTAGTCTTATTGTGGAGAAAACTTTTTTTTTTTTTTTTTTTTTTTTGTGGAAACTCCACTTTCTTTTCTTGCAGGGATGTACTAGGACTGATTCAATAATGAACATTAGTGTCATTTTTAGCTTCTAAGGCTTGGTTTCTTCCAGAAAACTCTGATTCCTCCTCGGGCTTGGCCATCCCAGGAGCCTCAGAGTCCTCTTGCACAATTTCTTTATTTTCTTTTCACTTTTTATTCACATGCATCTCTTTTTTCTGTTTTGCATATTTCTGTATTTTAGTATTGTTTCTTTTCTTGCTGTAGGATTGAGTTAAATGATTTAAGTGAGTTATTTTTCAGGTTTTTTAAAGGTTCAAAAGCATAAATTCATCCTTGTAACAACTTTTTAAGGTCATCTTAATCATTAAGCTACTTGGATTTGGTTACTAGTCCACAAATATAAGATTTCTGGAAATGCCTTGTAGCGAAATAGTAGTAAATTTATACTATTTTTTAGAAGGGGTTAATGAGATCCATTTGACTTGATTACACTTGGACTAGATCATAATAATGTTAAATTTAATAACAAAATTTACCTCATTGCATTTTCACTTGATTAGGTTAGGCATTTGATAGAGTAACTAGCTCACTAGCTCTTGAATTTCCACATTTTAGAGTATTAATTTTGTGTTATTTTTTTAGCACGTGTGAATAGGGGTATTTTGGAGTGATTCCACTTGGAATGGAGACCTAAGACATCATAATTAATACAAAAATTCGTCCCATCCCATTTTCATTTGTTTTACTTCATCATTCAGTGAGTTATTTCCAAAACATACTTTCCTGTAGCAAAAACATAGTTGCCTATAACACTCTTGTAGCATGTGTAAACTCGCCCAAATTTGCTCCCAAAGGTTGATTTTTGTCTCTTAGGCTTGAATCCTGACCCCTAGGACCTAAATACAATATTTAGGAAGAATAAAAACCATTTAGGACATTCAATTTCACAAATTAGATTAGGTTTTTTAATTTGAATTGATGCTCTTAGGATTTCAATTACAAATTGTTGTTCTTTCCTAGGATTAATTTCTTTTCAAAGCAACACTTCCATTTTTGAAATTATTTCAGGCTTTGATGTCATGAAATTCCCTCCATTACATCAGATCAACAAAATAAGGACACATTGTATGCTGCATATATAGTGGCGATACCTCTTAAGTTTGTACGATCCCTGGGTTGATAATTAAAGTTGGTAGCCTTGGGAGTTGCAACATTCTTGTTGCAATACTGAGGCTCATCACTTTTTGGCGCTAATTCCGGGGAGGTGTCAAATTATGCATTGTTTTATTTCTTAGTTGATTCATTTCTTTTATTTCTGCAAAAACAAAAAAAAACAAAAAAAATTACATTATGCATATTTCATTTCAAAACATAAAATTGCATTGCTTTAACATTCTTATTCAAAAAAATATTTAAAAATACTTCTCCAACACCAACCCCCCGATTTGATCACGTGGTGCAGTAAGAGCCACATCAAAATCCACTTTTGTAGGTAGAAGAAGAAGAGGTGACAAAGAAGATAGAATAAATGGATCGAGATAATGACAATGAAGAAGATCTTCTTGGATTTCTCATTCAAGATAATGTTGTCAATTTGCATATGAAGAACATCCCTCCATATTTCTTTCCAAACTTCCATGGTATGAGGTTAGAGGTTTCAGAAACCCGTCTCTTTGAATTTTAAATACTTTGTAGATCTTATGGCTACTTACTAAACACTCAAAAATTGAGATTGTTTCCTGCAACATTGAAGGATAGAGCTCTTAAATGGTTCATGAGTTTAGGTACTAATTCAATAAGATCATGGAATGACATGCAAAATATATTGCTAGAAAAATATAAAGATCATGATCTTAAAGAATATTTTTTTAGAATGAATCAAGAAGAAGATGAGAGCCTTGAGGATCTAATAGAGAGGTTCATGTATAATGTTAAGAGGGAATAATTGCATCATTTAGGATTTGGCACACTAAAAACCCTCTTACTTAAAACAATTAGGGATGAGTGGATTGATCTCCTTCATCTCATGAGTAAAGGAGATGTATACCAATTATCATTTGAAGAAATTTGTGAAACATCCAAGCACATATCAAGAGGAAGGGAAAGAGTAAGTAAATAGGCATCAACATTGGTAAGTCAAGATGAACTTGGAAATTCGCTTGATAACTTTAAAAAATAAATTCTTAGCAATCTAAGTGAACAAGTAGAAATGTTAAGAATGAAAAATGAGCAAAAATAATATGCTAGTATTTTTTTATCCATGCAGAATCATATGCTACTAAATATTGTCCATCATTACCAAGGTTTAAGGAAGGTTACCAAGAAAACAATGGAGCAAGTCAATCACCATAGAAGCTATGTTATGTAGCTCCAAGAAGACCATGGCAGCCTTTTCCATGGGGTCTTGGTTAAACGGTGATGAGGTGGGTTGTTAAGGCACTCATTACAGGTTCAATTCCCTTCCCTAATCGGGGTGATGTATCTGGACATGTAGATGAAGATGTAGTCCTACCAAACTTACAGAAAAAGAAGAAGGAAGACCATGGCAACCTTGTTAACTTGATATGATGCAAGGACCTACTTCAAAATTTCAAGCTTACTCACATCCATCTCAAAATAATTGGGACACAGTCCCTCCTTGGAAACCTTGGCCATCTCAACCCCAAAACCAATATTGGCAACAAGGTTGGAAAGAACCTTATGGGAAAAATCCACAATATCCTTAATATTTTCCTCAATATCCTCCATACCCAACTCCATTCTATCCCTACCATCCACCTCCACCACAACCAAAACCACAACCTCAACCACATCTATCTCGTAGATCCACTCCCACTCAAATACCTTACCACCATTTCCAAACCCACACAATGAAGTATCTCAGCCCACTTACAATGTTGAGGTACAATACTACCAAACATATCCTCTTGATCTAAATGGTATTCATCTTAGTTCAAGAAAGGTATTGCAAAAAAGGTATTTTCTTGATGTCATTGAAGGACAACATCTAGAAGAATAAGATTCAAGTGAGGATATCAAAGTATTAGGGGCTTCACTTGATGAAGAGCAAACATCAGAATCAGATATAGAGAAAGTTCCATCTTTTTTACCACCACTTCCTCCATGTGTTCAAGAGAACAATCAACAAAAAGAGGAATATTTGAGTGTCATGGCAGAAGATGACATCCAAGGTGATCCAAAACAACAAGTGGACCAGCGGTATCACAACTATATTGAAATATGGTTCCAGACAATCATTAAGTTGCAACAACACACTCTTTGTCAACAATTCTTGATCTCATCTCAATCAAAGTATTTGGTATCTCATATTTCAGGTACATGTCAAAGCATACATTTTGAGCGTACACATGAGTTTATCTGTCATGTTGATATGTACATGGATCCATTGTAAGTATTCCTATACTTGAAAGAGGTTTTTTTTTTAAGTAGATTAGGACAGAAAAAATTAAAAAAATGGAAAAAGAAAAAGAAATAAAAGAATAAAATCTCAGGCGAAAACCTCTTTTGAGGCACCTAAGATTGGCTCATTGATTGAAAAACTCCATGAGGTGGTAAATGGGTTGGAAAAAATAAAAAATGAGAGAAAAATAAAAGATCCTAGGCAAAAACCTCCATTGAGGCGCCTAGGTAGACCTACTAGTTGAAAACCTCATTGAGGCGGCTGGTAGGATTAAAGAAAAAAAAGAAAAAAAGTGAAAAAATGAAAAGAAAAAAATGTATTTTCTCCATGTATCTCTTTTTAATGAATGCAGGTGCTCTCCAAACTTTGCAAGCAGCAAAAAAATAGTCCATCCATAGATTATGCAACATATTTCCATCAAGTATTGGTAAACTATTCTGAGAGACTTAGTCTTATAACTATTATAAGGCTTCTCGCGAAACATATTTGGTTCCTGCCACCATGATGTTATCACTTCTCTAGTGTTTAGATAACCCCAAGATGCATAAAACTGAGAACCCATGTGCTCCTCGTGCTTGGGAAAGTTATAATAAAAGTGAAATTCATGTTGTCAATATGAGGAAAGTCGTTTCCCACTAACATTGTTGAGCACCATATTCTTAGTATCTAGGCACTGTAGTATCCACTTGTTGACATCGACACAAGGTAGCACAATATACTTGCAGGAAAATTTGTAGAGCCCTAATTTCTATATATTGTAATAGACTTCCCTATGTTCCATATCTTCTATGAGTTTTTTTGAATTGAATACATATTTGATAGTGAGCCATGTGACAGTTGATTTTTTTTTTCTTTTTTGATAAAGCATTAGGTGTCTTACAAGATAGGAATTCAGGTCAAGATACTATCAATGGCCACTTCAATACTTATTTTTGTGAACTCCTTTGATAATCCCTTTTTGGGAGGGATGGTGTTGGTGGAAGATGAAAGACTAGTGTGTCCTGAATCTACAATACCCGATGAACAAGATGCACTCATGGCATCTACAAGTTAGTTTCACAAGATATATACTAATCAAACAATTCACAAGAAAAATACAGCTAATAAAAAAGAGGGGTTTCACAATGTTGGAAAAAAAGTGGGGAAAAATGAGCTCATTGGTCACTGGAAATGTGCACAATGGAGATTACAAGGGAATATTGTGTTGTTCTTGATTGCAAGGGAGCTTGTCTGAGGAATACATTTTTGCAATGGACAATTCTTGTTGGAGAGAGGCCTTGGAATTCATAGTGCGTAGTTATAGAGGGAAAGGGGAAATCATTGCTGCTTGTGATTGGGTAGTGTGAAGCTAAGGACCTAGTGATTATGTAGTGTGAAGTTACAAATGGCAAGATGGAGTACTGCTGGAAGAGATTGTGCAATGCACAATTGAGGATGGAAGAATACTCTGAGAATTGTGCAAGTTTCTATGGTATGGGGATAGTCTTGAGATCTTCTGATCGAAGAGAGGAAGGATGTGTATCAACTTGAGATTCATATAAATAAGTTACTCACATTGAGCTTGAAATTCGATGACAGGAAAAGGACATGCATGCATAAATACTTCGAGCAACAATAATTATTGGTAGGTGAAAACACAAGGAATGTGATGCGACACTTGAAAATAATCTCAAAAGAATGAAAAGACACTTGTAAAAGTTTATAATAGAAAAAATACCACCTTTATAATAAATTCAGGACAAAACGACACTTATAAAAGAAAAAACGACAAAAAGGAAAGTAAAAGCGGAAAAAAAAACGACAATTGAGAATCTTACCTAGAAAAGTGGCACAAATGGAATCCAAAGTTCCTTTTGCACACAAGAATGAATATACCTCCAAACATAAGTGTGATAATGATATCTATGATGCCTTTATTATATATATGAGCACTGAAAAATCAGGGTTAGGGTTTCAGACATGCATGCCTAAAATATATGAGTCACTCTTAGCTGACTGACACATGTTAGATGATTAAATTAGAAACACATACCACATTGTTAACTAAAAGTGTGTACTTTTATTTTCTAGTTATGTGAAATTAGTTAACTCTAGAAACTGCGTAGTTCACTGACTAATGGGAATGTGCAGTTCACCAAGAAAAGGAGTTGCTGGATTGTGCAATTTACTACCACATAGGGTTGCACAATTTTCTCTCACAACTATTTTCACAGTTGCTTGAATCTAGGGATTGATCAGTTCACTCTAACAAGGTGTTGTGTAGTTCACTTTGATATATGAGTATGCAATGGCTCAAATCAAGGCATGCAATTAGTGTCATCAAGGCATAACTTGGCTTGTTTTCACAAAATGTGATTTATCTACCTTCAAAATTTTTGCAGGTATTCTCAATAAGGACACAAGTTTAAATGATAGTTCTTATGGTCATAGGGAGGCTCAAAAATCAAATCATGGGAAAAAATTTGGAGGAGGGTTGTAGCAGCTACAACACTTGGCGACACACTAGAAGAGCTCCAGTTTTTCTGTTTGGGTCTAAATTTCTGCATTTAGTCTAACTTTCAAGAAGTATTTTTTTATCTCGTACATCACCATAGTTTGCTTACTTTTCTCAATTAAAGATGTAATCTTCTATTCCTTTCACCAACCAAACACTTTCCTGAGCAGGCCAAACTTCAGTTGTTTCGATTAGGGGTCAGGAGTATGTAAGAATGTAAGTATAAGACGTCAAAATTTTAATATCATTTGTGGTGTTGCTCCACTGCTAGCAGGCCTATTCAATACCCTGGTGGTGTCGCTTCAAGGAATCAAAAACATTTCTTCGCTACCAGCAAGCCTATTCAGTACCCCAACAAAGTTTCTTGCTTCACTTATCTATTTAGGAAACCTCTCTTCTTTCACCCATTATTTATTTTATGATGTTATTCTCATTGAAATTTTCTCGACATTTCTATTTCCATGGGAGGAAGAGGGATCCCAACTTATTTTATAGAAAATAGAGGTTTACCCTTGTTTTATAGGGACTCTTAAGTATATACCTCTGAAGAAATTTGACTCGCTTAAGTTACCTCCTTTCCCTTATCTACTCGATCGAGTTAACATGTTAAAACCAACCCTATATAAAAGGTTGACTATGGGAGAAGATCCTATTATAGATAAGAGAATCGTAGATATGCTAAGGTTTTCTTTTGGAAAGAAACATATTTTCCATATAAGCATCATTGACTATTAAAGATAAGGCCTAGAAAAATCATGGGATTGATAGTTAACCAAGTGTTGACAGTCACACAATGTGCTCTTGAACTTTGCCATGCTTGTTCAAAGCCAAATCACAAAAACTTCATACAAATCTTATTACAAACATACTTAAAATAAAAGTGCAAAATGAAAAGGCAAGTGAAAGTGTAACAACCCCTGGTTGATTTTCCATGTCAAAAATATAAGGCCAAGGGCATGGAACACGTATTCTAAGCTAAATGGTGGGAAACAAATCTTAGTGGGTGTCACTTTTAGTTTATTTATGGCTAATGAAATTGGCAAAGGAAAAGTGGAAATAATTGGCATTTAATTATGAAAATAAAAGAAAATAGGAGAAAAGGAAGGTGAAGGGACACATATTTGCATGAGAGGAAAAATGAAAGAAAAATAAGAAAATAGAGGCCTCAATGATAAAACAGATTCTAAGGATTAGTTCATGACCTTTTTGAAAACTCAACTTTGGATCTTTCTTTTATTCTCTCATTCTCTCACGCTCTTGCACACTTAGAGTATTCTTGGAACATTATAGTTTCACATGGATTGGAGAAAGAAGGAATATGGAAATAGTGAAAGAACAAGGGAACGAGTGGATCAACAACTATAGTTGGATTGATTTGCAGATAACATGTTGCACGTGTCATTTCCTAGGCTTATTTTTGGATGCATGGTATCTGCATGTGATTTTCTGGTTATGTGTTATCATTGGCATAGAGGATTTCCTGGATTGAGAGGGGATTTAGGCTTTCCTTTCCATTTCTTGGATAGCCATGGTGTTGTGGATTTTTTCCACTTTATTGTTTCTGATAGGTGCTCATGATTCCTTATGGTTTTTTGTTAGAACAAATGCTCCAGAATCCATGGAATATCTTGGGTTGAGTTGCTAGTCCTATAGCCTAAGTTGGGACAAGCACTCTGAGCCCTTGGTGGGTTGAGTTACTGGTCCCTAGAGTTATGTTGGAAAAGAGATTTGAAGCCCTAGAAGGTTGTGGGTTGAGTTACTAGTTCTTGGAGCCCTGTAAAACTTGGGTAGGGACCGATATAGATGGTGTTAGTGATGTTCGACTGTGAGGTGGAATCATTTGTTGAGGGTTGAGGTGGTTTGGCATTTGGAAGCCCTATTATGGTTTTGTTTATTTTTATTCCATGAGATCCCACATTCATTCTTGGAATATGGCACAAGAGTCACTGGATGAAAGAAATATTTGGATTAGCCCAATCAATGGTTGGGTGGTACGTGGAAGTCCCTGACTTGGTTGCCATTTTCATTTGTTAATAAGAGGTATTTTCTATTGTGATATATGAACATATGTCTTGATTATGATGGTGATATTATGGAAAAGTTTCCATGGTTTATATTTTGGTCATTTTTTCATTTCTATGTTTTTTATATGATGTATATTGTCTATGGCTCTTAACATGTTTGATGAATATATGAATGGTTGAGGAATTCCTCGACTAATAAGTGTTATTGCAACTAGATAGAGAGGGTTTAGAGCCTTCTTGGTGATTCTCAGAATTTTATAATCAGATAAGAATTCGTGACCAATAGCTTACATGTTTTCCATGTGTTTAATGAAATGCCTAGTATGTTTTGACAGTCTAGGTTAAGTTTTGAGTTGAGATTGAAAGTTTAGATTTGTTTCCATGTTATATATGACTTTGGAAAGTCTCAAAAAATTATGGGCAGTGGTCTAGAGGAAAGCCTAAAATGGTGGCACTAATCTCGGGACCGCATGCTCATAACTGTATAAATTTGGCTACGAACACATGAATGCAGTGTTGTGCATGCGATTAGAGGCCTCCAACCACATAGAGACCTTGTTGTGGGTGATGTTGTGGGCCCATGGTAGAGAAAAATGGGTTCAACTCAGTTTTTGACTACCTAGGGTGGTTGTTCAGCCTCTGAGTGAATTGTAGCTCCTATGGATGTTGTTAGTTGTCAATTTGTCATCAATAGTCAGCCTCACTTTCTTAATTGGATCTAGGAGACCGAGTTATGTAATAGTAGCCCTCAACTCATGTTTACCCTAACAGGTTGGTGAGACTTGTTAAATGTGAGAGTAGTGGTTACATATTGGTATTAGAGTAAGTTTCTATTCTCCTTGGGCGATATATGATACCACATATTGGTATCAGAGCTTCCAGGTTCAAACACTTGGACTAGATGGGTTAGATACATGTTATTATGCATGCATTGTCATGGATAATGTTTTCATGCATGAGGTCATTATATGCAGTTTATGTCATCATGATCTTGTTGGTATGTTATGATGCTAGCATCTTGGACTGGATGGAGTATGATATGAAAATTATCAGAGTGAGGTTGTAGCAATGGACCTTGGGGAAACAACAGATTAGGTTTTTATGTTTGGAATGCAGGTATGCTGGTTAATGGTTGTTATATACATTATGCTTATGTATATGCTTATCATTCTATTGTTGTTTTGATTACATGCATGGTATATGCTAGTTGTTCAGTGCGGTCATATGTACATGTGTCAGTTAGTCATGCATGGTAGCTAACTTGTTGTTATATGCATTATGATCACACACATGATGATTCTGGTCATTGAATTTAAGATCTTGATTTTATATGTATCATGTCAATATGTATCGACCTGTGCAAATGGTTCTGGTTATGGTATTTAAGTATGAGTTGATATACTTGTGATATTTTGTCTTAATATGGACTCACTGTGTAGATGTTATAGCCTCCCCTGAGATACATTGAGGTATGAGTTTGATTATGTCGTCTATCTAGTTTATATAACATGGTAAGTTTACATGTCATTTGAATGTTTGATTCATTCCATGATATGAGCATGTGTGTCTATAAAATTGCATGAAGGAATGATCTTGTTTTAAGATGGTTGTACTAACACAATATGTGTTGAGACAACTGATATTCACTCGAGTGGAAGTGGGTTCTAGTTGTAGTATTATGACTAATTATTGTGAGTTGATTATGACATGGTTGTTAGTATTGGTAATTGTTTATTTCAATTAGTATATATGATGTATTGATGTTTGGAACATGTGACTAACATGTGTTAAAAGTTTCAAGGCACATGCTTGGTATTAGCACAACAAGGTAACAATTGATTTGTTTATATAACGAACAACTGGGTCATATGATAGCACATATTAGGACTCAATTGCAACAAGAAAAAGGAAGTCTTCTTAACCTAGATTGTCTGAAATTATGAAGATATGTGTTATATTCACGAACATGTATTTTACAGGTATAAAATATGGTTTTCCACCATGGATATATTTGTTAAGGAATTGGAGCCCTTGAGAGATGATAAATGTATGTGTTTAGTTACAGGTCAATGTGATTACCACAATACGGTAAGGTAATTGGTATATTTTTCTGTTTATTTATGCATTGGAAATTGTGTGTCACGGTAGTATGATGTAGGGGATTTCATGGGTAAAGAAACTGCCATGAGATCTTGAAGAAGGCTCGGGTTGAGCTTTCCCTTGGAAGCATTTGGAACCCATGGGGTTGAGTTTTGGTGTTTGTTGATAGTTTTGTGCTTTTGGCGCTTCCTGGTTTGTTTGTGGGTGATGTGTAGTTTTGTTTATGATTTTTGCATGGCCATGCCACTTTGATTTTGATGTCATATTGATATTTTTTTTCCATGTTTTTTTTTTTTTTTTTTCTCATTGTTCTTTCCTTGTATGTTTTGAGGGTCTTGGGAATTGGTTAGGGAAAGAGGAAGTTAATGGAGCTTGAGGAGCGTTTAATGAAACCCAACAGGTAATGTAAGACCTAGATGAATCCCAGTGCATGAGTAAAGGGAAGATGAAGGCGAGAATATGTCATTCAGTGGTACTGGTTGTGTCCATTGGGATAAATGGATGGTGGCAGGATAGTCATGAGAAAGGTAACACGAAAGGTAAAGAGAATGGATTTGAGGCGCCATATGCCTTGGATATGTTGGGGATTATTGTTCTTAATGTTGTGCATTTTTTTCATGATAAAGGGAGTTCTCTTAATATTGACCTTATGATATCTGGTAATTATGTTGTGATCAAGATTTTGTTGATGTCTATATATGTATACATGTATGTGTGTATGTCGTTGTCAGATAGGGTCGTCAGCAATCATGATTGTTTTATGCTAATGTATGTATATGTATATATGCATTTATGTATGTCGTTGTATGATAGGGTCGTCAAGGATCATGCTTGTGGAGGAATGATTGCTTATGCATGTGAATGGAATGAATATGTTCCTAGTTTTATGAGGAATCAAGAGGGAAGTGTAACCCTGGAAGGTCTATGATGTTAGTATTGTGTGGATATGAATTGATATTACTTGTTTATACTATGCCTATGTTTATATTATGGAATATTATGATGAAGGATACATCAGCGGAATGAAATTAGTGTGATCTGCGGTATGCTGAGACAAACATGGATAAAGGAAAGACACTTGAGGCCAGGTTTCCTAGTAGAAACAATGTGGTATTTGGATGTGCAATACTACTATTTTGTATATGTTGTATATGCAGTGTTGTATATAGATGGTGTTGTGTACATGTTGTATATGTGGTGTTGTGTGCAAATAGAGTTGTGTACATGTTGTATACACAGTGTTGTGTACATGTCATACAAGGTACACATTGTACATATGGTGTTGTGTATATATGGTATTGTGTACATGTTGTACATGCGGTGGTGTGTACATGTGGTATTGTGTGCATGTGGTGTTGTGTACATGTGGTGTTATGTACACGCTGTGTAGGTGTTGTTGTGTACATGTGATGTTATTTACATGTTGTGTACATGTGGTGCTAGGTACACATTATGAAGGTGGTGTTATGTACATGTAGTGTTGTGCAAATGTTGTACGTGTCGTGTTGTGTACCTGTTGTACACGTGGTGTTGTGTACATGTGGTATTGCGTACATGTCATACATGTGTTGCATACATGTGGTATTGTGTAATGTGCATTGCGTAGTTGTTGTATTGTTACATGTGTATTAATTGTGTTGTACTCTATGTATATATTGTGTGTTTTTGTACACTAGGTGTAGGTTTATGTAGTGTGTGGTGTTGTATGATGTTTGTAGGTGTATGTGTTCTGTTGTACACTGGGTGCAGGTGTATGAATTATTTGGTATTGTACGCCATGTGTGAGTATATGTGTTGTGATGTACACTATGTGTACGGGTACATGAATGAAGAGGAGAGAAGGCACTGAGTGCTTTCTAGGCGTGACAACTGATCTGATGAGTGTATGGAAAGGACAAAGGACAAAGGAAAAAGGTAAAAGCAAAGGACCGATTGAAAGATAAGTATCAGTATTTCATTTCGGTTTTAATTATGCATATGATTCTGATTTATGATAGTTACATGTGATCTATGATCTTGACTTTTGATGGTTGAGCTAACCATATGTGATATGCTTATACATGATGATTTGATCAAACAACTAGTTTGAATTGTTGTGGGAGGAAGTAAATAGAATTGTAGGTGTACCTTATTGACGGGCCACCAATGAGGTATGGTTTTAATTTATTTGAACTTCTTTTAATATAGTGAAAATTATGTGTTTGGTACAAGAAAGCATAGAAATTCTTGATTTGGATGGTTGAAACTGATTTCAATAATTAGCAGTGACAAAAAAAGGAATTGGAACATGCAACATTATGTTGGTAAAGCATTCAGGAGCAGGGCCATTTTGGGACATTGGTACCTAATTGTGTCCATTGAATTCCATGAGAATTTTATGACCGATATTATGGTTTTTCGGCATGGATATTCCTTGGTTTTTTGACCTTCTGATGCAAGGAAACCTTGCCAAGGGATAGATCACCTGAGGGACTATGTAGCAGAGAAGGGGATTCCAATAGAACTTGGAAGGTGTGTGATTACATGAAAGGGGTGGACCATATTGTTCGAGGGACTATGTAGCAGAGAATGGAAGGCCAAGGAATGAATTTGCTTTAGTCATTAGCATTAACAGATGGAATCATAAGTAGATTGGGAGTGTTCCCTAGAAAAATGAGTCAATAAATGTTCATCGAGATAAAAATTAGCGCAAGGATCGTAGTGCTAGACATTGGATGCTCATTTGACTTTAGCAATGGATTTTGGACTTCATGGGATGCAGATGAATCCTAGTATTACTTTTAGGCTGGATATGTGAGCCTCTAGATTCCCTTGTTGCTAATGTAGGCATTGTATCCTTTTATTTGTTGGTTAGAGAAAATGTGCATATGCATATGTGTATATTATTGTAAATATTGTATCAAGTTGTGGCTATGAAGCTCCATAGATAGTATGATTATTTTTTGGTTGAAGCAAATGTGCATGATTATATATGTGGTTTCTATTGTAAATGTCATAATGAGTTGTGTTATAAAGCTCTAATATGCGATATGATTGTTATGTTTTCAGTAGTGGTAATTGTAAATACTTCACCGATATATGTTATAAAGCTCCATGGGTAGTATGTTTTGTTTTTCAGCGGCTTTCTAGTCATAGGTGTCATTGAACACTGAAGACGGTGTTCCCCCAAGGTGGAGGGCTGGAGGGGTTTGTAAAAATCCTTAGTTGATTTTCCATGTAAAAAATATAAGAACAAGGTCATGGGACACATAGTCCAAGTTGAGTGTTGGGAAAAACATTATAATGGGTGTCACTTTCAGTTTATTTATGGATAAAAAAATTGGCAAAGGAAAAATGGAAATAATTGGCACTTAATTATGAAAATAAAGGAAAATAGGAGAAAAGGAAGGTGAAGGGACATAGATTTGCATGAGAGGGAAAATCAAGGAAAATAAATAAAATAGTGGCCTCATGATAAAAAGGGTTTTGAGGATCAGTTCATGAAATTTTTGACAGTTCAAATTTGGATCTCTCTTTTATTCTCTCAGTTTCTCACACTCTTGCACACTTAGAGCATGCTTGAGGCATTCTATTTTCACTTGGATTAGATAAATAAGGAAAAGGAAAGCAGGGAAAGTGCAAGGGAAAAGGTGGATCAACTGCTACAGTTGGATTGATTTGCAAGAAACAAGTTCCATGTGTGATTTCCTTGTTAGTTTATGGATGCATGGTATTTACATTCTATTTTCTAGTTATGTGATGTCATTGGCATGGAGGATTTCCTGGATTGACAATGGTTTTGGCCCTACCTTTCCATTTCTTGGATAACCATGGTGTTGTGGGTTTTTACCACTTTATTTCTTATGATTGGTGCTCATAATTCATTATGGTCTTGGGTTTGAAAAAACCCTATGGAAGCCCCAGAATAGCTTGGGTTGATTTAATAGTCCTGGAGCCTTGGTTGGGACAAATTCTCTAGAGCCCTTGGTGGGTTGAGTTACTATCCCCAAGAGTTGGGTTGGAAAAACACTCTGGAGCCTATGAAGGTTGTGGATTGAGTTAGTAGTTCTTGCAGGAACCTTGGAAATCTTGGGTAGGGACCGATTTGGTTGGTGTTAGTCATGTTCGACCATGAGGTGGAATCATTGGTTGAGGGTTGAGGTGGTTTGGCCTCTCGAAGCCCCAAATATTTTTTTTTTGGTTTATTCCACAAGATCCCACATTCATGCTTGTAATATGGTGTGGGGGTGATTGGCTGAAAGAAATATTTGGTTTTTCCCAATCTATGGTTTATTGGTATGTTGAAGTCCCTGACTTGGTTGGAATTTTCATATGTTAATAAGTGGTATTTTCTACTGTGATCTATGATCATATGTATTGATTATGATGGTTATATTATGGTTTAGTTTCCGTGGTTTATATTTGGTCATTTTCTAGTTTCCATGTTGGTTATATGATGTATATTTTTTATGGATCTTGACATGTTTTATGAATATATGAATGGTTTATGAATGCATGGACTAACAAGTTATATTGTAGCTATCTAGAGAGGTTTTAGAGACTTCTCAGTGATTCTTAGATGAAACTCATACTTTATGATTAGACAAGCATTCATGACATGTAGCTTACATGTTTTCCATGTGTTTAACGAAATGCCTAGTATGTTTTGGCCAGTCTAGGTCAATTTTTGAGTTGAGATTAAATTTTTAGCTTTGTTTTCATGCTAGATATGATTATGGAAAGTCTCAGGAAATTTTGAGCAGTGATGCGGAGGCAAGCCTCAAAAGGTCGCACTAATCCTGGGACCGCATGCTCAAAATTGGAGAAATTAGGCTACAACCACATGGATGCAGTGTTGCAATGATATCAACATATTCATAGTCATAATACTTCTCCCATTGAGTTGTTAGTTATCTACTAACTTATCCTTGCACAATTTTATTAACAAACAATAAGCACAATCCAAAGTGACTCAGTACCATATAATTACTTCATAAAACTTTCTCACTTTCTTGTGACGAAGTCCATCCAGTCCATGTATTGAATCTGGATGATATGATATCACTCTATAATGTATTCAACCCCTCAGTTTCACATTTAAGGAATGTGGTAATAATATTATCATATATTCTATTACTATTTTTTTGTTTTCACGAACTAATGAGGTGTGGCTCTAGGACCCTCTCAACGCCTCAACTCTTAACTTGAGAATTCTCCCCATAATCTGATTACCTGATTGATGTGTCATGTATTTCAGACCCTTAATACATATTGAGCTTCCAATTCAAGGTCCCCACATAACCCGACCCATTGGTTGACATTTCTCGACTCCGCGGAAACAACCAGCTCTCCAGCTAATAGGTTGTCGCGTCAGTGTGGGTCCTACCACCCATCCTCTATGGTAAAATTGGTCTTACATGGTGTACTTTAGTCCATCTAATAGTAATAGGTTAGATGACCAAAAATTGGTGTAACAGATTGCCCCCAAATGTGCGAGCGTTAGGAGCTAATCGTATGACCGAAGTACGTTGTAATAACACAATCACTAGACACCGAAGGAGAGTCAGAGAGAGAAATATAAGACTTACAGGTGTGACAAGTCTCTTTTATGAGTGAGTACCTGTTCTAAATGAGGCAAGGGAGGCATACCTATGCCTGCCGAGATGACAAAGTGCAAAGAATAATGGTGCGCCCAACAAACATGGGACTAAACTATATAGTACATCCTGGCATAAACATGGGCCAGATAAAAAACATAATGGATACCACATACATACTGTGCCGAGGACAACATCCAGGACTTATACAATAATATATGAGTACATGAGATATAATAACAACCAAAGAGGCCCTGTAAAACAGGAAAGGGCTCTAAAAATCTGAATGATAATGAAAACTAAAAAGGCGCTGCAAGCGGATACGACCGGAACCATCAACTTTGCAGAGCTGCATCCAAGGCTGTAGTAAAGAGGTCATTCGGGTATGTTGGGGGCTACCTGAAGGGCCACCCCCTTATGAGGTCTGAAACATCTCACACACACCCGAGAATCACTGGTACAATTTGTTGCATCACTGAACCATAAAGTATACGGATCTTGATCATGGCATAAGGAGTTGGAACTGAGAAACAATCAAGTCAAATGGAAATAAAGGGTCCCTTTTCCTGATTCGAGGCACCGAACAAGAGTGGAAGCTGGAACCAAGGTAAATATCCCTCTAGACCTGTCTTCTGGAATGAATAAGATGATGTTGACAAATGGAGGCCTGCCAAAGGTGAGGCAAAGAGGAATCCTCAACTAAGGCACAAGGGATAATAGTAGAGCGACTGATAGACTGACACCAGGGATAATGGTGAAATGGGGGTTATTGAGTAGCAGGTTGACAACTTCCCTTGTTAGAGCATAGAGGGCATGGATGACCTGGCAGCTACTGACTCCCCTCTGGAGGGAATAGGGGACAATATGACTGGGGGCCAAAATGTGTGACACGAGAGAGGTACAAAGAAATGAAGGATGGAAGACTATGGTGGGAGACAAAAGGGACTCGAGACAGACTCCTGGATGTGATGATGAATCAACTCGGATGCTCCAAATGAGGGTGACTTGATGATGCTACCACACAGAAGAGGCCCGATGGGGACCATGAAAAAAAGAGTACAATATGGTTACTCATGGCGAAAATTGACATGAGCATCGAGAAGTATGAAGGAATAGTGGTGCCCCAAGTACAAGTGTCGCAAGTGAAGAAATTCAATTTTGAGAAGTGGCAAAGTGATCCTTCTTGGAAAAAAAAGGCTTCCAGGTGAAGTATTGAATCACCAAAAACAAAAAATAGCTACCTAAAAGAAATAAAACACACATTTCAAGAGGGAAATTCTAAGGGTAAATTTTCTTAAGATAGAGCACATTACGAGGATTAGGAAGAGGGTGGCCTTTGAAATCTTCTAGAAGGTATGCCCCTTTACCCAAATCCTTACTAATGATGTAAGGGCCTAGCCATAATGACTCAAAATTCTCATGATTGAGGACATCATGAGCTTGGTCATACACTAGAATAAGATTGCCTTTGTAAAAAGTACAAGGGTGGAATTTTTAGTCATATTGAGCTTTTTTGCACTTCTTAGCCTCTTTAGTGGTTTGCAATGCAACATGATGGTCTTTGGAAGCATGCTCAAGCATGATAAGTCTTTGTTCTAAAGGTTGGGTGTTAGGGAGAAGTTCAATGCCTAGGTGAAGGGAAGGGATTTCACACTTGATTGGTAAGACTACCTCCTCGTGAAAAACAAGGTGGAAAGGAGTAAACCCGATGGTGGTTTTAACAAAAGTTATATAGGGCCACAAAGTAGGGAAGAGCATAAGGTGCCAGTTGTTTTGTGCTTGTTCACCATCTGTTGAAGCATAGTTTTAAGTATTTTATTAACTGCTTCAATTCGGCCATTACCTTAGGGGTAATAAGATGATGAATAATGGTGCTCAAATCCCAACAGATAAGATAGCTCACACCATATCTCATCTTCAAAATTCCATCCATGGTCAGAGGCCAATTTTTTTTGGAACCCCGTATCGAGCGATAACATGGTTAATGAAAAAGAGGGCCGCGATAGCCGCTGTGTTGTTGAACGTTGGCACGGAGTTAGCCCATTTGGTGAAATAGTCAACTGCCATGATGATATACTTGTGGTTACCAGTGGATGGAGGTTGACACTCCATAAAGTCTATGGCCCACTTACAGAAGGGACTAGCTGAGATGACAGGATGGAGGGGAGGCCAAAAATACCCAAGAGAGAAGGCCAAAAACACCCAGCACGCATTATTTTCTGGGAAGTAGCGAGATCAGAGAGGTGGCCACCACAAGCGCCACTATGGCAGGCATTAAAGACTTGTTCAAATTCAGCATGCATGAGACAAGGACGAAGGACAATATCTACACCACGACAATAGAGGTCATCACCGATGAGAAGGTAGCGGGGGGCTTGGTGTCAGATACATCATCAAGAATCACGATCAAGATGGAGGGTGAAATTTTGGGTCTACAAATAAGTGAGGAAGTCACCATACCAAGGGTCATCTGAAGTAATGGAAAACAATTTTTTGTTGGGAAAATCATCATTAATTGGTGGATCTTGCGTACCGGTAGGTAAGTTAGAAATGAGTTCAGTGAGGGCTAAACCTTTCTTACTTTTTGGTTTGACAAATTTAAGATAAAATTCCTGAAGAATAACGATCCAACAAGCATACTTCACATTGATGATCCTTCGACTCAATAGGAGGGCCATAGGGTTGGAATTAGTCACGATCTTGGTGGAACGTATGAGGATATAATGACGAAGTTTGTGGACCGAGAACACAACAACCAGCGCCAATTTCTCTTCATGTGAGTAGGACACAAGGGGCCTACAAGGTTATTACTAACATCATGGATAACATGCTCGATTCTACTGTCATCTTCCTGAATAAGGACCCCAACGACCGAGTGGGTGGAGGCTGAGATATACAGGATGAAATCCGTATCAAAGTTAGGAGGACTAATCAAGGGAGAGGAAGTGAGAGCATGTTTCAGGGCATCAAAAGACTCTTGAGCATATTCATCCCATACAAATGGAATGTCAGATCTGAGGAGCCTAAGGAATCGATGTGCGATGGTGGCATAGTCAAGTAAAAAATGACAAAGGAAATTATCTTTGCCTTGGAGGCTTTGTAACTGGCGTAAGGTATGAGGAATAGGAAGCTCAAGAATGGCTTGAAATTTCAAGGGAACAAGCATTATACCATCTTTAGACACAATGAAGCCTAGAAGGCAGCTGGCAGGAACACAAAATATGCACTTCAGCGCACTGAGGTGGATATTATACTTACAACATTAGAGAAAGATGGTACAAAAATCATGAAGGTGTTGCGCCCGATGTTTAGAATGTGCAGTGAGGTCATCTAAATAAGCAAGGATAATATGATCCAGGTCATGAAAAAAGTGTGGCATGGCCCACTGAAAAGTGGCTTCGAAATTCTTAAGGCCGAACAACATGATCCTATAAGCAAAGGTTCTCCACGAACTAATGAACACAGCTTTAAGCTGATCAGCACGGCGGATAACAATCTGGTTGTATCCGGAGAAACCATCCATGAAGGATAGAACCTCATGCCCCACACACTCATCGATGATTTGGTCAATGAACGGTGTGGGGAAGTTTTTTTTGGCACAAACTTTGTTCAGGTCGCGAAATTCAGTGCAGACACGAATGGTGCCTTTTTTTTTTAAGAACGGGAACTAGATTGGACACCCAAGTGGTGTATTCAATGGGATAGATAAAACTAGCTTACTTGAGCTTATCTATTTTGGTTTTGAAAACCTCTCGTCTGGAAGGATTAATGGGTCTCAACTTTTGACGAACAGGATTGGCATCAGGCCATGTATCGATATGGTGTTCGAAAATAGCGGGATCAAGTTTGGGAATTTCTGAATAGGACCAAGTGAAAAAATCACAGAATTCCTTGAATAGCTTAGTGTAAGCCTCAATTTCTTCCAAGCTGCATTGGGCGTCCAAGGTAATGTTTTCTTCTACCCCTGGTTTGTCAGAAATTTTAATTTTAATGTTAGGAGAGATATTGGCCACATTTCCTTCTTTGAAAGCATCTTGTGCAAGAATGGGATTTTTAAACCAATCGACTTCATTGGGAATGAAGTCTTTTTATTCCACAACATATTGGTCATGGGACTACTGTGGGTCAAAGTACACATGGTGGTGCATATCATCCCATGGAAAGTCAGGGGTGGTCATAGCTTCCATAATGTCTTCATCTGAATGGAAGATGGGGTGACTGGTGGAAGGATGGCCACATGACGCGGCGAATCTACCTAACTCATCATCATGCGAAGTGAGGTTCACATGGGTAACGTCATGGAGGGGGACAAAAGGACAATTAGATGAAGAATCTAATGATTTGAAGTCTAAGGTGGTCGCTAAAGGGAGGTCAGGCGAAATGAAAGGGGATGCCCCAGAGGGGTCTTCCACTGTGGATCTCATAGATGATGACAGGTAGAGAATAGTGGCCGAAGGCTCCGTCATCTCGATATTGGGAGGGGTTATGTCAATGGGAGCATATGTGTCCTCTTGTTTCGCTGAAGCAAAACTTGCAAGTAAGGGAGAGGTGGAATCATTGCGCTTGGCCTCGAATTGGTGAACCACTTCCAAGGAGGTGCAAAAGTCTTCGAGGCAAGGACAGAGGTGAGTATGGTTGCCATGGAAATAACATAAATCACAAGGGTGATTTGTGTGCAAAGTCTTGATTTTCGTGGTTGAATATAGTAAAGTAACATGGACTTCTGGGATATCAGACTCAGGAAACGCTTCGTTGACCATGGGTTTGATGCAAGACAATTCAGGATAATTATGGGTGGCATGATTGACAACATCACACAAAGCACATAGAGGTGTATGCTTTGGAGGAGCATGTGTTATCTGGGAAGCCTTGTCCTTAGGTGCCTTTTTGTGGGCTTTCCCCCCTCATCTGAGGCTTTCACAACAGGAGTAGATTCCTGTTGAGGTGGCTGAAGCACAGAAGCAAAGGGAGGGGTCATAGCGACTGGTTGGACCAGTGTCAAAGCAATGTAAGGTTTGAGATGACCATGCAGTGTATTGGCTGGGGGATCAATGTACCAGACTTGGATCCCCAGGGTCATATTGGGAAGGGTTAAGGTAGCCATAACAGGTACCGAAAATACTCTAGAAGGGGAAGCAAGAAACGGTATCTGACCGGAGGGGTAATGGCTAGGCAGAACAACTCTCAGATGGTTAAGGCTAGGGGGAACCATTCCTAGAGGAAAAATAGTATCAGGGACACTAGCTATAAATGTAGAGCCTTAAGGGGGAGGTCTTGAAGGCTGATTCGAAGTACTAAGAGCATGTTGCAAAGGGCGAAGCTGCTGACTAGTCAAACTGGACCGTTTGAGGTCGGACCGAGACAATTGTATCATGAAAACATTCAATGAGCTAGGGCCATAGATGAGAGAGGGGAGAACAAGGAATGAGCCAAGAAAAGAGGAATATTTATAGACTCTAAGCAAGACACTTGTCGGAGGTTCAACTGCTTGTTTATTGGACACTGAAGAAATAATGGACTCTAGAGAGGTCTAAGACTTCGGTTCGTAATATGTCAGCTGATCAATAGTGAGGATCTTTCCACTGTGAGGAAAGCACATCTTATGGTGAAATGTAGATGGGACAAAAGACATCGCATAAGTGTAGCTATGACCCAATAGAATGTTGTAGTCTAAGGGGGCACCAATGAATTCAACGTCAACACAAACAATTTTGCACACAAGAGTAACAGGAAAATTGCGGAACATGCCAAGGGGCTGGGAAGAGTGGCCATCCCATGCACAGAGGGTGATAGTAGAAGGGGATAACTCAGGTGATCCGAGCTTCTTCCAAATAGAATCTAACATCACGCAAGTGGATTCCCCCTCGTCAATGATACATTGGGAGACATTGACATTCCGGATCTTGACAGGTATTTAGAAGGCAACAGA
The DNA here is from genome assembly GCA_034641835.2 of Pinus albicaulis. Taxonomy (NCBI): domain Eukaryota; kingdom Viridiplantae; phylum Streptophyta; class Pinopsida; order Pinales; family Pinaceae; genus Pinus; species Pinus albicaulis. Next base: position 927,806,109 of record CM076582.1, read on the forward strand.
TGCAGGTATGGGTGTATGCTCAAACTTGTCAACATTGAAGAAAATCAAACGATCATCTGAAGGATCCACAAAACCTATAGAAATTAATAGAGCTTTATGTTGTGAAGGGAATGCCTGGAAGACTTCTAGCATTGACATGGTGGCAGGGAATTGTGCCAAGTCATCTACTATACTGTAGGTGTGGGCGTCTTTACCAGAAGCAACGTTTCGGCGTAATGGTCCTCCGGGGATCTTGGTATGTACCTCTGCCTTAGGATGAGGGATTTGTAAAGGACCATTGGGTGTCAAAATTGGCTCTGTGGGACCTGCAGACTAGGGCTCGGTTGCGAACGTAGTGGAAGGCTTGGTGTACTGGCGCGACCAAGTCTGAAGGTTGAGATCGGCGGTATTGGCCTGGTCAGAGTTCATCATAAGGATCTGGTAATCAGAGGTACCACATGGGGAGGGTTGAGCGACTGCCTGACCTTCATGGGGTTGGGCAGGCACATATCCTTGATGAGGGAAAGGATTGGTAAACATAGCCAGTTTAGTAGGTGCAACATTAGGAGGAACCGAAGTAGAGGCTTTTTGTCCTCGAGATGCTGCTTGAGCTTCCCACAATTGACGCATCTCAGGTAAAAGGGGACAATCATGGGTATAGTGACCATGGACATTGCAACAAGGACAAGGTTATTCATGTGAACATGCTTGTTCTGCTTGGGCTGATCACCCTGTTGCTGGGTTGGAGTGTTAGATATATTCCCTTAGGGATTGTTTCCTCGATTACCTAGAGCAGGTTGGTTCTGGTTTCCTTTCCTCTTATTTTTGGAAGTGGGAGGATTAGTTGCAATCTGCTGCACATACACCTGAACATGGGGGGGTGGCTGATGTTGTGGAGCTTGAGAAGGCATGGGAGGGTGAGGTTCTTGTGATGGAGGAGCTGGAGCACCTGGATGCAAATACAGATAGTAAAGAAGTTGAGAAACATTGGGGTAAGCAGGTTGGGAAAAAGAAGGCTCTGACATTAGAGGATGCGGTTGGGCAAAGGCATGAGGCATGCCGTGTCCTGGATTCATGCTGCTGGGAGGGGTGTTGTACCTCAAGAAACAGTCCCTTGGCTGTGGTAAGGAATCAATGCTTAAGACATTTTATAAATATATGTCACAATTATGATATCAAATGGCCTCTATTTAACAACTTTGGAATCTAATTACATAATACCCTCAATAATATGATATAATGAAAGCCTTCACAATGCCATGAACTGTTGATACTTGAATGAAATGAAAAGAAGAACTGTAAGAGAAACTCAAAATGATATGCTGAATACACATAATCTACCACTTTTAAGTTTCAAAGGAAATCATGGGGAGAGAGGAAACTCAAAATAATACGCTGTAAACACATAATCTATTACTTTAAATTTCCATCAGGAGTTTGCGAAAAGAGAAGAGATGAAGTGAAGAAGCGCAAATTAAGGTGATTTAACTCTTACTCACAGATGTAATTAAGAGACCAGCTTCTACATTACTTCACTTCATTCAAAGAGGAATGAACACAAAGCGAAACTGGAAAGACATATCAACATCAACAGGTGCAGGAAACTTGATATTCTTTCATTAATTTCTCAGAAAATTCAGTACCAAATTCACAGTAATCTAGAGGTCCAAAAATCAGAACCCTTTATTTTTATTTTTATCTACTTAAATATATCATAGTGGTTCGTAAATCCTGAACTTCTTGAAATTTTTCGACTACCTAAACTGTTAAGATTACTTATGCAATCACACTTGAGAAAACAAATTAAAAATAGAAATATTGTTTGTTTTGTTGAATTTGATGTTGTTGATGCGTCCTTCCGAAGTGTCCTTTCCGGTTATGATGTAGTGGCTGCACAGCTCTATAACAATGCCTCAGTGCCTGACTCGACCCATAGCTCATGCTCCTAATAGGGCCGCTATAGGCTCTTCATCTCGACTCTGCCTATGCCCCTGTGCTTCAAATGCGATCAATCATATCACCCTCTACCCGACTCTGCCTCTTCTCCTTTCATATGCGTCGAGTCACTTACCCGAGTTCTTCTGCTGCGTTATGCTTTCCTTCGTTGTCAAGGCATTTCACTGGCTTTATGTTATAATCCTCCTTCTTTCCTCCGATGCGATTTAACACATGAATTCCTTACCTCCGAATTTGAAGAGCTTTGGAGTTCGCTTTGGAAACCACATTGCATTCGCCCGACATCGCACTTTGCATGCCATTTTTTTCAACTTTTCCTTAGAATTTATCTTCTGAGACTTGCGATTTGTGCTATGCGCTCAGGTCCCATCGTCATCACACTTCGGCAAATTTATCTCTTACCTCTGCGCTTATTCCTTAAAACTTATGATTAGCGATCGGGCCCCACTGCATCACATTTCGCACTTTGACGATTATAACTCAAACCCTTTGCACTTAACTCTTAAAACTTTCGATTTTTGATTGCGATCAGGCCCCAATGCATTGCATATCTCACTTCAACGCTTTTAACATTTACCTCCCATGCATATCCTTTGAAACTTGCGATTGGTAGTTTGCAATGTAATCTCCGCCGTTTATTTCTCCTCTCCAATTCTACGCTTTGATCCCGACTGTCCGTTTTTCCCTTCACGCCTCCTCCAAACTCTTAAGGGTTTAAGGGAAATGCGCCCTTTCTCCGACTTTGGGGAATTAGTTTGTTTGCTCCACGGTGTAAACATCCTGAGCTTATCTGGTGTCCTACCATGCTGGTCCCTCCTGAGCTTGCAAATGAGCCCGACTCGACCCTATTCGGCGTGCAATGTTATGAATGAGCCCATTGGTCCGACTCTTGAATTTTTCTGCACGTGAATGAGCCAGACTTGACCTACCTTCACATATCATCATGTAAATGTTAATGTACCAATATATAATTCAAAATTCTTCTATGACACACAAAATTTTACATTTTCTATCATATGTGATTTTTTGGTGTTTTGAAAAATATTTCAAAGGTAAATGCAAATGAGCCACAACATCTAGCTCCACCTGGGGATAGTGATTTTTTCCACGGAAGCGCTAAGAACCGTAGATTAGTGCCTTATCCATTGGGCATGGAGTTAAATATTTCTTGGTGACATATGAACAATGAGAAATCCAGTATTTACAATGGTGGAATGCTGATTTTAATGCTGGAAATAATGCTTTAGACACTGCCTGTTCATAGGCAATTAGACTATTTCTCCATCTATATCTTCCAAAATAAATGTGTTATTTGACCTTGCCTCAGAGATCTTGTATGGACCATACCAGAGAGGGTCAAATTTACCATGCTTCCCTTTTTCTTCTTGTCTGGTGTCCCATCTTAGTACCAAATCTCCTGCTTGAAAGAGAACTTATTTTGATTTTCTGTCAAATATAGACTTCATATTTTCTGATAAGTAATCAAATTATCCCTAACTTTGTTTCTGTTTTCACTTGATTCAATTATTTTGTTCAATCTTCTTACTAAAGCATTCGGTTCTTCCTGAGCTTCTTGAAGGAAAGAAATCACTGGTTTGGCCAGCTAAGTAGGAAATAGTGCTTGAGTTCCATAAACCAATTCATAGGGAGACTTCCCAGTAGATCTCTTGGTAGTGACTCAAACTGCCCAGAGGGAAAACTTCAACTTCATATCCCAATCCTTTTGATTCTCGGTGATTGTCTTCTTCAAGATTCTGATTGATGTCTTATTTGAGGACTTTGCCAATCTATTCCCCTGTGGATGATATGCTGTGGAGTGTGATAAAATTACATTATATGTTTGACATAAATTAATGAAATGGGAAGAGTTGAATACCTGAGCATTGTTAGTCACAATTTTGACTAGACATCCGAATCTGCTGAAGATTTTTTCCTCCAGAAACTTCATCACTACTTGGTCATTTGCCTTCTTCGTGGGTATTGCTTCAACCCATTTTGTAAAATAATCAGTGGCAGTTAGAATCCACTTGAACTCTCCACTTGATAGTGGATTGATCTCTCCAATAAAATCCAATCCCCATTGCCTGAAATGTTCTGCAATAAATACTGGGATGAGAGGTAATGGGGCAATTTTTTTCTTTTCAACAAACAACTGACACTTCTGACAACTTCTGACCAGTCTATAAACATCTTCAAATAGGGTTTTCCAATAGAAGCTTGACTTGAGAATCTTATGAGCAGTGACCTTCCAACTATAATTTCCTCCACACAGAATTTCATGACATAACAACAACAAAATACCAGCAGGATCTTTCTAGTATAGCTTTTCTTCTATGATAACATATGGCTGAGACTTGAGCTTGAGAGCACTATATTTTGTTCTATTTAGTGAATTTGGACATGAAAATAAACACAGGTAGTGCATAATATCCTTATACCAATCAGAGCACAAAATTTTGTATTGAATACCTGTTTTGGACTTGCTTTGACCTTCTTTATTAACAACTCCATCCACTGGTGCTGATAGATAATTCCAAGGCTTGAAAATTTGTCTTTGTCAAAAAATTTGCCAACCCCTGTACCTTGACCAACTTGGTGGGTTTAATGTCCAAATCATACTCTTGGATTTTTTCTATCCACTTCCCCCTTATTCCTTCAACCTCACTTTGGACCAACACGTCTTTCACAATAGAATTGGGAACAAAAGTAGTTATTTGGGACTGTAACACATAAGTCCTGAAGGATTTTGGTGCTTTGACCAAAGCATATACTCGTTTCTCTAGAATATTGTATTTGAGCTCATCATCTCTGAGAACTTTACTAAAAAATTACAACTAGCCGCTCCTTACTATCTTCATTTTTCTGCAACAACACAACAACAATAGTAGTGGGGGATGAAAATGAGAATACCTAAAAGGATTTTTGATAGTCTAGACTAATCAGAATTGGAGCTTCCTGCAGTGCTTCCTTTATTCTAGAAAACACATCTCTTGCTTCCTTACCCCATTTCACTTCTACATTTTTCTTCAACATATCTGTTATACTTCTCACGATCTCAACATAATTGGGCACACACCTCCTTAGAAAGTTTATTTTTCCCAGGAATCTCTGGATATCCTTCTTGATTATGTGTAAAGGAATAGTATGAATGGCTTCCACCCTTGCTGGGTCAATATTTACTCCTTGTTTAGAAACTACGTGACCTAATAATTTACCTTATTCTAAGGCAAATAAAGATTTCTTGGGATTTAATGACAGACCAAACTTTTTGCACTTTTGAAAAGTTTTTTGTAAATTCTCCAAGTGTTCATCATCTGACCCTGAGAAAACAGTTACATCATCCAAATATATAACTACAAATCTATCACCAACGAAAGCTATGTCCATGGCCCTCTGAAATTTTGCACCTGCGTTCATAAGGCCAAATGACATCCTTGCGTACCTGAAGGTGCCCTAGGGTATAGTGAAAGCAATCTTCTTCTGATCTTCTTTTTCTAATGCTACTTGATTATAACCAGAAAATATGTCAACCATAGACAACCTGTGAGCTCATGTCACCATTTGTAAGACATAATCCATTTTTGGCAAAGGATAATTATCTTTTAGAGTTGCTCGGTTCAAGTTCCTGAAGTCTACAAACAATCTTATCTCTCCATTCTTCTTTCTTACAGGGACCAGATTGGAAATCCAGTCTAAATATCTAAGAGGGACTCTAATTTTTGTCTGCAACAGTTTCTTCACTTATTTTTTGATTGGAGCTAACAATAATGGATTGATCTGTCTGACCTTATGTCTGTGTGGTTTGATCCCTTCCTTCAATGGAATCTGATGCTGAATAATTATTTTGTCATATGTTTTCAGGTCTTCATACGACCAGAAAAACACATCCATATACTTCTTAAAAAGATCAATGTATCTTTCTTTGTATTTTTTGGGAACACCTTTGAACATTTTTGCTATTTTGGGTTCCTGCTGGGTTTCCAAATTACAATCTTCCATCTCTTATTCTTGATCTGTTTTCTTTGAATCAACAGAAACATCATTAGCATAGCATAATATTTCGAGGGGAACCAACCCTTTGGGGAGCACATTATCTTTCAATTGGATAATATTTTGTTCACCTATTGACTGCTTAAGGTTTCTTATCTCTAGTTTCTGCTCTGTTTGTTCTTACTCTTGGTCTATCTCAACATCTTCAAAGTTTCCAATCATGGCCAGGAACTGACTTATCTATTCATCATCGCCAAACACCCGCCAATGTTTCACATTATCAGGGATAGAAGGTTTATGCATAATTTCAATCTCATACCTTAACCTTGGATTTATTGGAGGTTTGAAGGTGTTGGCTAAAACTGCTAAAGAATCAACCAATCTTTTCTCCTCCCTCGGAATATACCGAAGATTGAATAATTCAAAATAATTTTCTACCAGATCCCACACTTCATTCCTATATGATCTCAATCTCGGATGCTTGGTTTGACAATGATTTTTAATCTGCCTTATAATCAATTCAGAGTCACCAAAAATTGAAATGCATTGAACTCCCATTTGTTTAGCAACTTGAAGGCTTCAAATTAAGGTCTCATACTCAGCCACATTGTTTGTTGAATCAAATTCTAGTTTAGAAGAGAAAGGCATGAGGTTACTTTCTAGTGATATCAACAAGAATCCAGCACCTGCGCCTTCCTTGGAGTAGGCACCATCAAAGTAGCACTTCCAAATCTTCCTTGAGTGCATCTCATTATTTACAACTGTTGAAGAGAGCTTCTTGCCTGTGTCTTCAACAAATTCTACATCTTCATGCAACATGAGAAAAGAAAGGTCTTTTTTTTTTCTTGACTATAAATGGGGGAATTTCCTGTATCTTTCTTGGAGGTAGTCTTCACAAACCTTGTTTCCCTGTACAACCTCATTTCTTCCCCATTAAAAACCGGAATGATAGCATAAGTGAAATATAATTTTAGTACACCTCCCAACTTTTCTCCCGAAGATCTTGAAAGGAGCATTCCAAACCTGGCTGGGATGTCAACAACCACTACATCCATGCCTATACTCTTTATTGGAATTTGTGCCAGTGAAACTGCTACATCTTTAATTAACCCAACACATTTCACCCTTTTGGAATCAAATGAATACAAATCCCTATAAGGTTTGGTAATCTGCAAGTTAAGTTACTTCATAACAGACAATGGCATGAGATTATGGGATGCTCCTAAGTCCAACATGCAATTATGTAGAGTATAATTGTGAAGCAACGAAGAAGTATAGAAGGGTGGAACAGAGGGATCTATTTCTTCTACATGAGGACCAAATGTGGCCACTGGATTTTCTTCTTGTAAGTTCACTGTGTCACTTATGTCTTCCACCTATTTTAGATTTATAAATTTTGAAATTTCTTTCTTGTAAGCTGGTATTTTGGCTAATTCCAGAAGAGGCACCTGAATTTTGACCTTCTCCAACTCTTTTGTCAAATTGAAAGAATTATTTTTCTTAACGTTCTTTTTCAGGTTCTTATTCACCCTTTCTAGAATTTTCTGCTTGTTCAGGTACATGAACAACTCTCTCCAAGATATTAGTGTCAACTACTTTGTTATGGGAGGATTCACCCTGCTGCACATTTGTTCTATTAAGTGAATTTACAGGTTGTTTCTTATTACTGACCTGTTTCGTAGGGTCCTCTTGTAGCGGAGTCGCCATTGGAGGAGGAATGGAACCTTGTTGTTCACCTTCATTATCCTACACTCTAGATCTCTTTCTATACCTCAAATCATACTTTCTATGTAACTTAGTTTGCATGAAATATATGAATTGCATACAGTATTCATCCATTTCATCTTGATCAAAAGAAAATTCAGCTTCATCATATTCTCCCTTGCAATCTTCCTCTTCATCCTCTCCTATTTCATACATAGCAGATACCTGATCCTCGACCTCCCTTTGGTCATCTTTTGCTGGCTCTCCTGGTGCTGCTTCTATATACAATGGAGCTTGAACCTGGTCTTGATCTCTTCTTTCTTTCTACAAGATTTGCAGGGGATGTCTTCTGATATGAGCGTTGAACCCCCCTCGGTTTTGTTGTACTTATCTTTGGGGGTTTTTATTTTCCAATTCCATCTCAGCTAGCTTATTTTTCATATTTTTTATCACCTTTGTCATATCTTCAATCCTTAGATCTTGTGATGATTCTTCTTTTGCCTTCCCCTTCTCTTGGACTGGCTGTTTCCCTTTTGGCTTTCCGACTGCAATCATATTAGCTTCAATCTCTAAAGCATTTGTCTGTATCTGCTCAAGAGTAGGGGCTCTTCTCTCTCTCTCAATGTAAAGCCAAAATCAGCTTCAAAAGCCCCAAAAAAAACTACCTTTTCTCCTAAGGGGGGGGGGGGATTCATCTCTATAGGTAAACTATTGTACAATTTGTTGAATCTTTTTACAAACTCAACAATGTTTTCATTAGGATTTATTTTAATTGCATTAAACTCTGTCAATGAGTAACCATGATCTCTCTTCTCTCCCCATCTCCGAGTGAATTGAGTTTCTAACTCTTCCCAGTCATTTATGGAATCATTTGGTAAACCTTTGAACCATTTCCTAGCCTCTCCACTTAGAGACTGCATAAATAGTCTCATCACAACATCAAGATGTTCTACATTTACATTCTCAACAAAAGTGAAAAACAAAGGAAAATGTTGCTCTGAAGTTACTTCATCTTCTCCAGTGAAACGAGGAAGTAATTTGAGGTATTCTTGAGGCATGGCATTCATTGGTTGCGGAAGTTTTAGTGGTGCACATCTATCCGTTAAGAAAGCTGGTACTGCCAGATTAAAAACTTGGTTAACTGCTCCTTGGGTTGTTGAGGTATTTGGTCTAGCTTGAGTGGAGGTAAAAGAAATAGACTTGAAATAATTTTCTTCTAACTGAGGTTCTTGAAAATAAATGGGTGTGGAAGGGGTATCTTGTTCCAAGAAAGGGAGTTCCTTGGAAATATCTTCAAACAAAGGGTTATGGGAACTGCTGCCAAGAGCAGGCAATGCAAGATCAGGTATTGAAGGAGTTTAAGTTTTCTAAGCCTTTTTAGAAACCAATCTTTCTGGATCTGGCAAAGCAGGGACTATCTGTTGCGAGGCCTTTTGAAAGCCAAAATTTTGAAAATAACAAAAACAACCGAATGTTTCCTCCTCACTGAACAACCGGAGGAAATAATGTGAAAAACCCAGGGAAAATAAACTTCGTTTCTTCGTCCCCGGCAATGACACTAGAAATGTTGTATCTCAAGAAACAATCCCTTGGCTGTGGTATCGAATTAGTGCTTAAGACATTTTATAAATGTATGTCATAATTACGATATCAAATGGCCTCTGTTTAACACCTTTGGAATCTAATTACTTAATACCCTTAACAATATTATATAATGAAAGCCTTCACAATGCCATAAACTGCTAATACTCGAATGAAATGAAAATAAGAACTATAAGAGAAACTTAAAATGATATGCTGAATACACATAATCTACCACTTTTAAGTTTCAGAGGAAATCATGGGGAGAGAGGAAACTCAAAATAATATGCTATAAACACAGAATGTATTACTTTAAAGTTCCATCAAGAGTTTGCGAAAAGAGAAGAGATGAAGTGAAGGAGCGTAAATTAAGGTGATTTAACTCTTACTCACATATGTAATTAAGAGACCAGATGCTACATTACTTCACTTCATTCAGAGAGGAATGAACACAGAGCGAAACTGGAAAGCCATATCAACATCAATAGGTGCAGGAAACTTGATATTCTTTCATTAATTTCTCAGAAAATTCAGTACCAAATTCACAGTAATCTAGAGATCCAAAAATCGGAACCCTTTTTCTCTATTTCTATCTACTTAAATATATCACAGTGGTTCATAACTCCTGAACTTCTTGAAAATATTCGACTACCTAAACTGTCAGGATTACTTATGCAACCACACTTGAGAAAACAAATTAAAAATAGAAATATTTTTCGTTTTGCTGAATCTGATGTTGCTGATGCATCCTCCCGAAGTGTTGAGGTGTCCTTTATAGTTATGATGCAGTGGCTACACAGCTCTGTAACGACACCTCAATGCCCGAATTGAGCCATCTGTCATGCTCCCAATAGGGCCTCTATACGCTCTTTATCCTGACTCTGCCTATGCCCCTGTGCTTCAAACACGGTCAATCATATCACCGTCTACCCGACTTTGCCTCTTCTCCTTTGATATGCGTCGGGTCACTTACTTGAGTTCTTCTTGTTAAACACCATGTTAAACACACACATGGTGTATGAGAAATATGAACACACACACACAAGAGGTTCAACACACAATGAAGGATAAGCGTGAGGCTTTCTTCATTTTCCATTATACAAAGATGTACATTTATAATACAATGGTGTGACTATTGGTTTCACATTCCAAGGTCACTTGGACTCCATTGTGACTTTTCGTATTCCACACCTACCCATGTAGAATTAGGTGTTCCAACATCCCCCCTTAATCCGAAGGGATATGTGTGAGTCCAAGAAAAGAGTTGTAATACAAATATGCAAAGTATGCATGGCAGCACTTGGGCTGAATCAAATCTCTGAAATGTTGGAAAAAAGAGGTGGTTTTAGGATGACCACAAACACTGGAACGCAAAACTTGTTGCAATTCTTGGAACTCTTCCAAAACTGGCAAGAAGCTGAAAGCTTCTGCTAGAGGAATTGTCCCTCATAAAAAAGGGAGACCTTCAACCTAAAAGAAGGGAGGTCTACTACCTGTGATGGTTTTAGGATTACCAACAACTCTGGAATGCTTGAAGCATTTCCTGGAACTCAACCAAAGCGGGCACGAAGCTGAAGGCTTCTGCTAGAGGAAGTGTTCCTCATATATGAAAGGGAGACCTTCAACCTAAAAGAAGGGAGGTCTACTACCTATGATGGTTTTAGGTTATCCACCAACCAAAGATGATGGTTTAAGGTTGTCCACCAACCGAAGGCATGCTCATGGGCATCCGTGTCTCTGGCTACATCTCTGAATCCGGAATGACGAATTGTGGCTCAGGCTCGCTTGAACTTTTGGCTACAACTCTGAACATGGAATGAGAGATTATGGCTCAAGCTCGCTTGATCTGTCATCGAATCTTGTATATGACCACCATTTTCCCCCTTGTCAGGGACAAGGTGAGATGATGGCGAAAACTCAACTGCAAGTTTGCTCAATATCCGTGAACAAGTTCTAACATGTGTCGTAAACATCTTCTTGGCTAATGATGCCCATTGCCAAGAAGCAATTCATCCAAGATGAATCTTTGTTCTTTCAGGAGGCTTTTTTCTGAAGCATTTGTGTGAAGAATGGGTGTGCCGACCACAGTTCTTGCATGGATGAAGATCAAAACAATGATATTTCATATGACCAAATCGATCACAGTGTTGGCATTTTTCAATCTGTTGTGGAAGCGGAGCAGGATCTGGAATAGCTGTAGGTGAACTGTCATACATGAATCCGACACTCTGAAATATGATGGGCTTGGTGTAGTATGGAATATGAAAGGACACATCCTTGTCATATCCAAGACCAGTTCTGTGCTTGTTGTGGACAAGCTCTTCCCAAGGTCTGATAATGGGCTTGAGAAGTGCAGGCTGAGTTGCTGCATCTGCATGTACATCTGCTCTTGAACAAGGAACTGAATGGGAATCAATTGCAACTTTATCTTCTTTCTTCTGATGAGAGTCCTTCACAATCCTCTGAACAGAAACATGTTCAGAATGGTGACTCTTTTGCTGAAGTTCGTCTTGCTAAAGTTGAGTTTCCAACTACAAAAACTCAATATTTTCTTGTGCATCTTGTAAACAACTTTGAATGTTACAAAGAGAATTCTTGCTCATTTTTATGATATCATCAACATTTGAATGAATGAGGCTATTCAACAACTCTAATGCCTCATTGATTTTAGCCATTTTCAATAATTTAGGCTCAAAAAATGAAAGGGTGTCGGCTTCAACCGAAAATGCACCTGTTTACAATGTGATTCAACAAGAAATACAATTGACTCAAAAGAATTTCAAAGTACAAAATCTGCTCCTCAAATGATGGAGGGCAATCAACAATTTTTTCAACAACTCAAATACTGATTGCAACTATGAAGAAGCAATACAATGTCAAATCAATACAATATTTCTGCAAAATATTTGCAGCTGAAAACACTATGCAAAAACACTTTAAGGCAGTTGAATTTTCCTTCAAAGAGCTGTTTTCAATGATGGCAAACTTGTCTTCAAATGTAAAATTCTTCAGAAATTCACCCTCTTATGTATGCCACAAATCATAAAATGTCAAATCTTCAATTTTCTCTATGTATTCAGTCCATGTGCTCACATGTCATTTCCTTCATTTCTGTTGTTCATATTTTCTCTATCTACTCTTTCTCTCCTCCTCTCTCTCTTTGCTGGTTTTTTTTTTTTTTTGTTAAATTTAAAAACAACAGAGAGGAGTAGAATGAGTTCAGAAATTTGAAATTTGCTCCGATACCATGTTAAACACACACATGGTGTATGAGAAAGATGAACACACACACACAAGAGGCTCAACACACAATTAAGGATAAGCGTGAGGCTTTCTTCATTTTCCATTATACAAAGATGTACATTTATAATACAATGGTGTGACTCTTGGTTTCACATTCCAAAGTCACTTGGATTCCATTGTGACTTTTCGTATTCCACACCTACCGATGTAGGATTAGGTGTTCCAACACTTCTGCCGCATTCTACTTTCCTCAGTTGTCAAGGCGTTTCACTGGATTTACTTTATAATCCTCCTTCTTTCCTCCAATGCGGTTTAACACATGAATGCCTTACCTCTGGATTTGAAGACCTTTGGAGTTCGCTTTTGAAACCACATCACATTCGCGCAACATCGCACTTCACATGCCATTGTTTTCAAATTTCCTTAGCACTTATCTTTTAAGACTTGCGATGTGAACTATGCGCTCGGGTCCCACCGTCATCGCAGTTCAACGAATTTAACTCTTACCTCTATGCTTATTCTTTAAAACTTGTGATTTGAGATCGGGCCCCACTGCATTGCATTTCGCACTTCGGCGATTATAACTCAAAACCTTTGCACTTAACTCTTAAAAATTGTGATTTGCGATTGCGATCTGGCCCCACTACATTGCATATCGTATTTCGACGCTTTTAACATTTACCTCCTATGCATATCCTTTGAAACTTGCGATTGGCAGTTTGCAATTTAATCTCCGCCATTTATCTCTTCGCTCCAATTCTGTGCTTTGATCCCGACTGTTCGTTTTTCCCTTCGCACCTCCTCCAAACTCTGAAAGGTTTAAGAGAAATGTGCCCTTTCTCCACCTTTAGGGAATTAATTTTTTTGCTCCACGGTGTAACCCTCCTAAGCTTATCCGGTGTCTTGCCACGCTTGTCCCTCCTGAGCTTGCGAATGAGCCTGGCTCGACCCTATTCAGCGTGCAATGTTCTGAATGCGCCCATCGGTCTGGCTCTTGAACTATTCTGCACGTGAATGAGCCTGAATCGACCCACCTTCACATCTCATCATGTGAATTTTAATGTACCAATATATAATTTAAAATTCTTCTATGACACACAAAATTTTACATTTTCTATCATATGTTATTTTTTGGTGTTTTGAAAAATATTTCAAAGGTGAATGAAAATGAGCCACAACAAGGGGGAAAAGTGTTAGAGGAGTTGGCCCCACCCTGAAGGAAACCATAACCCATAGGAGGATGAGTGTACGGATGTGAAAGGGATCCAATGATACCATCGATGACATGAGATGCTCCTGGTGCGTTGGAACCACCAAGTTTAGGGAGATCACGTAAGACGGTATAAACATAACCCGATTGTGTGTAGATCAAGTCATATTTCAACGCAACTTGGAGGGCTTATTCTTTAGTTTGAGGAAAGTGAGACATGACATATTTACCAATGGAGGGAAAAAGGGATCTGAGAAACCAGTCCATGTAGAAACGGTCTTTAAAAACTGGAGCTCAACATAAGCTCTTCCTTTTGTGCCATTCTTGAACATGGTCAGATGGGCGGGTGGCATAAGTTTGACGGAAAGCAGTCAAAAGTTTGGTACTGGTGTCATAGAGAAGTTAAGCTGGAAGTAGGACATAAACGCCTTTGAAAGAGTCGCAAAAGTCTCATGAGAGGCAACAAACTGGTCAAAATACCACTTGGAAGCTTCTCCAATAAGCGCACACATGAATAACCGAAGACGAAGAGAGTCATCAGTGATAGAGTTGGAAAAACACCACATGTGGAAAAAACGAACATGGTTGGTAGGATCCTCTCCAACATTTCCTTCAAAATTAGGGATGTCTGAAGGAAGCTTCGTTGGCATAGCAGGCCAACCTGGATCATGGTGTATAGGGTGATTAATCAACTGGCTTAACTTGGGAAGGCTTAGGCCTACCATATAAGGAAGCAAGGGAGCATCCAGACTTATTCATGTTGCAGCTCCACTGGTAGCAGTTCCAACATTAGACACGGGGCCACCACTAGCGGTAGGTCTTGCACCAGACATGGTGAAGGTGAAAGGTGGAGGAGAATCGAGGATAGAAACAGAAGGGGAACCAAATGAACTAGAATCAGAGTTAGAATGGGGACTCGACGGAGGACTAACTTGGACCCTACGCAATGGGGTAAGTATTCCTAACAGAAATCGAGGATGAAGTCCTTGGAGTCTCTAGGATAAACACCTTGGGGGCACAATGATGGAAAAGATACACGGAACCCAATCAGGAAGAGAGGTAAACAAGGGCATGGAGGTGCGAATTAATTAATTACAATGTTTAAGTCTTTGCCTGCCGGTTTAAACTAGGTGCTCTTCTCTTTAGGTGTGCGTCTGTGTGATAAGTGTGTTAATTTTAATTAAGCCTAGACGTGTGTATAGAGAAAAGAAAAAATATGCTGTATAACTATAAATAAAACTGAAAGTGATAGTAGATGAAACTCAAAGCGACAATAAAATAAAGAGCTAAAGATGCATAAATTTAAACCAAAAAAGGAGGGCTTCCCAACAACTAGTCAAAGGGTGGGCGAAATCTACTCAAAAAACACAATATGGACAATAGATCTAAGGTCAAGAGGGACAGGGATTTAAAGGTTAGATTTGCTGGAAAGAGGTGCAGAAAACAACAAGAAACCAGAGGGAAAAATGCTAAAAAATAGGTGGCGAAAGGCTACAACGTAAAGGTAAATGTAGGGGACCCTAAAGGGAGGACCAAACAAAACTAAAAAGAGGTGCTTTGGATGGAAAAATAACTGATTAGGAATGGATCTGAAAAGGAAGGTTCAAATATGAAAATGGCTGAAAAACACTGAAATCTCAGAAAACCTGCGTCAACTAAACTCCTCCTAAAAAGGTGGAAGCGTACTAAAGCCCTAAGGGGCTTGGTTCCTACTTCGATGAGTAAAAATAAGCAAGTATAGGTCCAATATGGGTAAAGAAAGAGTTTAGAAAACTCTAAACAATACCCTCGACAAACCCTAAATTTTTTTAGAAAAAATCCCGCAAAAAAGTATAGGTCGTAGGTTCTGACCTGATTTCTGCTGAGGTCGCATTTTTTGGGTAGTTATCCGCTACCTGAGAGCTAAGGTCGTAGGTTTTAGGCCAAAAAGTGCGACCTCCAATTCTTACTATCTCGAGGGAAGGTTTCAGAAAAAAGTGCCGTCTCTACTGTGACTGATACCTGTTACCTGCTACCTGCGCAAATGGTCCAGAAACACACGGAAGTGAGAATTTTTACTATTTTTAGGGTAAAAAAGGGTTAAAACAACATCAAGGAATGAAAATTAAGAAGCTAAAGAAAAACACTAGTGGCTAAAGCAGCTGGTCATGCAGGGATTTGAAAAATGATAGCGGTCGTAAAAAAACCCTTGTGGAGTTGCCAGTTGTTAGTGTGAATTCTAATCGCAAGCGTAAGAAAAATACTAACTTTAGCTATGCATAACAAACAACCCTAAAATCAAATGTGGCTGTCAATTTCCTTAGATTCTCACTAGGTGATCAGAATAAATGCTACAAATACCATGATCTATGCAGTTAAAGACATTAAACAACAAAAATAAACAAGAGTTGCTCCATACATCCAACAAACAAGACAAGAATTTATAAAGAATTTTTTGTATTATGACACCTGGGAAGGGAACATAGAAATATGTTACTAGTCCCCCTCAATGGGAGAGGTTCTTGTATGTCCTCAATGCTTCAGATCCAAGATCTCTCTCTCTTGATGGTGCGTAATACCTAGACAAAATGGAACTCAAAGGGAGTTCACAAGCAAAAGTAGAGAAAATATGACAATGATGGAGGATCAAAGTTAGACCAAAAGCATAGATCAAAAGGTGATCCAAAGGTGACAAAAGGTAGCGAATGAATGGAAAACCCTTTTATTTATAACAAAATATTGAATTAGTCTAGATATTGGTGCATAATTAAAATATTATTAACCAAATCTAGATCCAACTTACTTGGAATATTTTATTATTTTTGGTGGAGGGAAAAGGAATTTAGAATTGGTTAAATCCCTTCATTTAAAAATAATAAATAAATAAAAGATTTATTTATTATTTTAAGGATGAGGTTAATGAATAATTAAATAAATAATGATTTAGTCAAATTTAACAAGGAATATTATTAAATAATGATTTAAATAATTATTCCTAGAAAATAATAAGAGAAATAATGATTTATCTAATTAATTCTCCTGTTTTGGGTTAAATATGACCAGGAATATTAATTAAACAATGGTTTAGTTAATTATCCCTAGAGGAAAATCAAACAAATAAGGATTTATTTAATTTTTCATCATGGGGTTTCTTGTTTAGACCATAAATAATTTAATAAACTATGGGTTATTAAATTATTTCTCATAGTGAAAGCAATTTTACTATGGTAAAATTGGTCTTACATGTTGTAATTTAGTCCATCTAATAGTAATAGGTTAGATGACCAAAATTGGTGTAACACTCTGTATTGACTATCAGGCACTAAACAAGATCACTGTCCAGAATAGGTATCTGATCCCATGGATTGATGATCTTCTAGACCAGCTCAAGGGGGGAAAATATTTCAAGAAGATTGACTTGAAGTCTGGGTATAACCAGGTACCAATCGAACCCTCTGATGTGGGGAAGACTTCCTTCAAAGCTAAGGAGGGCCTCTTTGAATGGTTGGTCATGCCTTTCGGGTTGATGAATGCTCCTAAAACCTTCATGAGGATAATGTAAGACATATTGTGACCATTCACCAACTAATTCGTGGTGGTGTATTTGAAAAAAATCTTGATCTTCAACCAGAGTTGGGAAGAGAAACTCCACCATATTTGACAGGTCCTCCAAACACTACGACAACACAAGTTGTATGCCAATTCGGAGAAATGCACTTTTTGCATGATCCAGGTTTAATATCTGGGATACATCATTGATGAGAGGGGGGTGCATGTAGACTTAGCCAATATATGAGTCATTTGGGATTATCCAATCCCAACCACTCTAACAGATCTCCACATCTTTCTGGGCTTGCCAATTTCTATCGCCGGTTCATGTTGGGGTTATCTCATATAACTTGGCTTTTGAGTCAAGTCACCAAGGGAGGAGCGAAAAAAAATAATATTTTGGTTCAAATCACAAGAAAAGGAATTCGCAGATTTGAAGCATCACCTTTGTTCTGTACCAGTGCTCACTTTACCAGACTTGCAACAACCATTTGAGATCGAGACAGTTGCCTCTGACTATGCTATTGGGGTAGTTCTTATTTAGCAGGGGCATCCAGTGGTATATCATAGTGAGACACTTTCAGACACAGTTCAGAAGTATCCCAACTATGACAAAGAGATGTATTCCACTGTGTAGGCCTGCCGAAAATGGAAGAATTACATTTTGGGGAAGGAAATGGTCATCCACACAGATCACCGACCCCAGCAGTTCATATAGACACAAGGGAAGTTGCAAAACGATCACCATCAGAAATGGTCCACATACCTGTAACAGTTCCATTTGAACATCAAGTAAATGAAGGTAATCACAATAATATTGCAGATTGCCTTAGTCAACCATCGATCGTGGCGCTAACTAGTGTGCTTGACTCTTATGGGCACAAGACTTCAGGTTGGTCGTATCTCTACAAAAACGATCCAGAATTCGACAACACATACTAGACACTCCTGGAAGGGAAGCAAGTTCCAGATTTTCACCTCCAGGATGCAATGTTATGCCACTTGGGACACCTTTGTGTTCCTTCAAGCAAGCGTGCCAAGATTATTTGGGAAGTGCACTACAGTTGGGTCGCTGGACATTTCGGGGTCGAGAAAATTGTGGCAGTACTGCACAAGTATTTATATTGGCCAAACCTTTGATAGGATGTCGGGAAGTACATTAGATTTTGCACTCCCTGCGTCATTTCCAAACTGACCATCAAGAAGAAAGGCCTATATACCTTGTTGCCTACCCCTAGTTGACCTTGGGGAGCCATCTCGATGGATTACATGTTGGGAATTCCTTCTATGAAGCATGGCAACGATTGCTTTTTTGCGGTCATCGACATATTCTCTAAGATGTCCATTATGGTAGCCTGCAAGAAGAATATCAAAACAGAAGCCACTGCTAAAATCTTATTTTAATGGGTGTGGGTACACTTTGGGATCCTGTAATCCATTATATCAGATTAGGATAACAGGTTCCTCAATACATTTTGGTCAAGTCTTTGGTTGATGCTGGACACCAAGCTCACTAAGTCCATAAATTTCCACCCCCAAACTGATGGACAAACGAAGGTCATCAATAAGATGATTGTACACATTCTGCACATGTACAAATAAAAGAATCCATGCACATGGTATTAAGCATCCCCTATGTCCAACACAACTATAATCGGGCTCCCCACCGCTCAATTGGCCACAACCCCTTTTAGGTGGGCTTGGGATTCCATCCACTATGTCCCATTGATGTGGCCATACCATTTGCAGCTACTCAGGAGGATTCAGTTCATGTCCAGTCTGAAGTTGACAAGGCGAAAAAATTCATTGAGTGCATTCAACACATCCACCAACAGGTCCATGATGTATTGGAAAGAGCGAATGCTAATTAAAAGCAACGACATGATGAGCATCAGGTGCCACACAAGTTCTAGGTGGGCGACAAAGTTTGGCTACATTTGTAGAAGGAATGCTTCACTGGATCCCACCGCAATAGTCACCCGCTCCGATATGGGCCATACACCATCACCAAGGCTATTAGGGACAATTCCTTTGAGCTCATTATTCCACCATTCCTAGGTCTGCACCCAATGTTCAAGGTAGACCACCTTCAGCCCTACTTTCGACCATTAAGGGACACATCAGACATTGTAGAAAAACTCACACCAACATAGCTAAACCCCGGCTGCATGGAACAAGCCACCACTAAACAGATCATGGATACACATATCAAGAACACTTGCATGTAGAAGATCCAATCGTACCAAGTTGCAAAGCTGGCCAACACCTTCACCAAGGCAAGGGGCTCACTTGGGACCAAGTTCAACAGAAGTTTACTCATCTCATTGAGGAACTCAACGCAATGGGGACCATTGGCACCTAAGGGGAGAGGACTGGTACATGTGGATATTGGTGGCCACCAGCCTATTCCACTTGGACCCCCACCATAGTTTGTTTCAGTTTTTCAGTTTCCTTAATTTTAGCCCAATTTATTATTTTTGGCAGTTTTTCGGGTCCTGAACTTCCGCAGCCATATTGAGACCCTAAACAATTTTTTTTTGGGAAACTTGGGGACAATAGAGGGAGTTGATCTATTTTTTCCACCTGAAAGTTGTATTCATTAGATAGATATTTCTAACAAGGTATTGTGCACGTTAAACAAAGATAGTATGCCAAAGTTACGACCCAAGGAAGTTGATGTACCAATTTACCCAAACGGGGCCCATATTTTTGGCGCTTCATCTCCTAGGGTTAGGTTTTTGGATGTTTATGATTTTCCATTGTTTCTCAATAATAAGTATGCCTTGGAGCCTCATTATGATAGAGTTCAGAGGAATTTAGCCACCACATATCTTCTCAGAGATAAGGTACCATCGCTCTAGATAGTTTATTTCCATTATGTCTATAAGCTTATTTCAGTTATTTTATATTAATGAAATGAAGCTTTATTTCTGCTACATCTCTGCGTTTATGTTTATTTATATATTTTATTATGTTCCTGCATAAGTCTGCATCAACAAAAAAACACGATTCATCAGAAGATAAACAACATACACAGATACATACCTTTGAATGTGGAGGGAAACTGAGTCTGGGACAAGGACTCTCCACCCAACCATAGATAGTTGCAAACACACTTACTTGTAGCCGTCACCCCTGAGCTAGATTCCATAGTCTAGGGGGTGGCTTGCTTCTAGGACTAGCACACCAACTGTGATTGATTCTGGGACTACAGAGGACTTCCTTTCTTAATCTCTCCAACTAACAACTACTTTCTTAGTTGACACTAGGAGTCTAGAGGTGCCCAATCTCACCCCTAAGTGCTCACAAAGTGATTCACCCCCTTTTAGGGAGTCCAAAATCCATTGTACAGTCAGGATTTTAACCATAAGTATTAATTTATCTGTTCCTCTGATTCTGCTCCAGGATGGTCTCTTTCCAAGTTGTTACAAGGCTCCAAAGTCTACTATCTCAACCCATAGCCTCTAGGGGACCCAAGTTGTTGCAGGGCTCTAGAGATTCCATCCCAACCCACAACCTCCTGGGACCCAATCTGTTATATGTATTTGGAGACCTTTGCCTCAACACAAAGCCTCCAAGGACACAAGACGTTACAGGGCTCAGGGATTCTATCTCAACCTACAACCTCCAAGGACCCCAAGCTGTTATAGGGCTCTAGAGACTAGTCACTCAACTCATAACCTTCAAGGATCGACATCCAATCTCCTTCTCTTCTCTTCTCTTCAGTGATACCTACTAGAAGCTATTTCTGAATATCTTTTCTGATACCACCCTTTGTCCATCTTTGTCTCTCCTCCTTCCCGCATTCTCTCTTATCTTCCGCATTGAGCTTTTCTTCTTGGCCTCCTCCTTGACCACCATTACTCTTGTGTCCTTCCTAGCCTGCAGCGCATAGTCCCTCCGTAAAAATTCCTATATTTTTTTATTGTGGTTTCTTCTCAAGTAACATGGTCCTACATACTTCCTCTTACAATTCATTTAATTTCAAGAGATCCCTCATCAATTCATGCATTATTTAATGGTTTTCCTGAATTTCAGGTTTCTTCTTTGGACAAGAAACCACAACTTCCCAAGCAAGTGACCTCCTCACAAACTCTAGAATTTGTATCCATTGATTCAGTCCCCATTTTTTTATTTCCATTGTTGCAAAATATTTTATAATATATTTATAATGTAGTGTGTACGAGGACTTGGGTGGGGCTTGTCACAACTATAGCTCTATTTCTTTTGTTTCATTTTGTGCTTCATTTCGTTCCTGTATAATTCTATATAAGTGGTACTACAACTCGATGACCTCCCATGGTAGAAGAAAAGAAATATGAGATAACCAGAGACCCTATAAAATTGTTACTTGAATAATCCATTGAGTGATGAAGGAATGGAATTATGGAAAACTTTTCCTAGATCCTTCAACGAATGCCAACATGTAACACATCTTCATCCAACAGTCACTTTAGAGGTATCGCCCCGTTCAAGGTATAAGTTAAATTTGATTCACATATATTCGAAGGTTAGATAGATGAAAATGTTATAGATAAATGGTTAAGTTAGCTAGAAGGTTATTTTTTTGTCCATAGTTTCTTTGATATGGAAAATATTACTTTTTCACTACTAAACCCACCCCCCCCATGTCAAGGACTAGTGAGAAACTTACTGTGAGAGCAAGGTCAAGGAACCATTTTTTTTTTCTTTCAGCTGCACCCTCTTTGAACTCTTTCCGACACTGTTAAGGATAAATATTACCTTGTTGGGAACTATACAACAAGTACATATATTGGACCACAATATGAAAGCAAAGTAATCAATATATGCATGATTTTATGAATATTTTTCATACTCTACACACAAAGATAGGTATCAAAGAGTTTAAGGAACATTTGGTTCTTAGCTACCACGACTATCTACATAAATACATTAAGGAAGAAATGGAATTCCTAGACATCTCCTCGCTTAGTGTAGCATACTAATATGTTGCCAAGATTGAACAAATAAATAAACAAAATAAGTGAGGCTTTAGATATACAAATCCAAAGCAGGGCAAGGGCACCCCCAAACCACAGAACAAAGGACAAATCCAAGGTGAAAAAACCCAGGAAAACCCATTGAAGCGACCAAAAAGAATTACACCACGAAAACAAACAAGGAAATAGGAAAGTGATGTGGGTTCAACAAGAGCCCCACCCACAACACAAATGAATGTCATGTCAAAAAGTCACTGGTGTCTAAGCTAAAATTGTTAGAGTCTGATGCATGCTCCAACTCTAAGCCAAAACCTAACAAGTGGAATGATAAGGGGAATGACAAGGGGAAGCATATTATTGATGCAAAACATATTTACAACGTTCCCACCACCAAGGTCTAGAATATTGAGCCCAAAGATCCAGAGGAGGGTGAGCATTGATGAGCCTCAGTATTGCAACAAGAATGTTGTAAATACCGAGGCTAGAAACTTTAATTATCAACCCAGGGTTCGTACAAACTTAAGAGTTATCAACACTATGTGTGCAGCATACAATGTGTCCTTATTTGGTTGATATGATGTAATGGAGGGAATTTCATGAAATCAAAACCTAAAATAATTGTAGAAATGGAAGTGTTTCTTTGAAAATAAATTAATCCTAGGAAAGAACAACAATTTGTAATTGAAATCCTAAGAGCATGAATTCAAATAAAAAGACCTAATATAATTTGCGAAAATGAATGTCCTAAGTGGTGTTTATTCTTCCTCAATCATGTATTTAGATATTAGGGGTCATGATTCAACCTAAGAGACAAAAAAAAACCTTTGGGAGCAAATCTGGTAGAGTTTACACATGCTACAAGGGTGCTACATGCAACTCCATTTTTGCTACAAGTAAGTCTATTTTGGAAATAAATCACCAAATGAATAAGAAAATAAAATGAAAATGGGATGGGGAATTTTTTATTATTACGTATGATGTCTTAGGTCTCCATTCCAAGTGGAATCACTCCAAAATACCCATGTTTACATGTGCTAAAAAATAATAGAAAACTACTACTCTAAAATTTGGAAATTCAAGAACTAGTGAGCTAGTTAATCTATCAAATGCCTAACCTAATCAAGTGAAAATTCAATGGGGTAAATTTTGTTATAAAATTTAACATTATTATGACATAATACAAGTGGAATCAATTCAAATGGATCTCATTAACCCCTTTTAAAAAATATCAGAAATTTACTACTATTTCGCTACAAGGCATTTCCAGAAATCTTATATTCGTGAACTAGTAACCATATTCAAGCAGCTTAATGATTAAGATGACCTCCCAAAGTTATTCCAAGGATGAATAATGATTTTTAACCTGTAAAAAACCTGAAAAATAACCTACTTAAATCATTTAACTCAATCCTATAGCAAGAAAAGAAACATTACTAAATACAGAAATATGCAAAACAGAAATAAGAGATGCATGTGAATAAGAAGTGAAAAGAACATAAATCAATTGTGCAAGAGGGCTATGAGGCTGCTGGGATGGCCAAGAACAAGGAGGCTCAGAGTCCTATGGAATAAACCAAGCCTTAGAAGCTAAAATTGGCGCCAATCTTCATTATTCAAATCAATCCAAGTACATCCTTGCAAAAAAAGAAAGTGGAGCTACGAGAAAACAAGTTTTCGCCACAATAAGACTAAAAAATACATTCCCCTAGAGGCCAATTCGAATTGGTAATTATACAAAATGATGAGGAAGCATTCCCCTTGAAAGGAGGAAGCTTTCCCCTCCAAAATACCTCGAATAATGGATCTGGTTCCAACGCTAGGAGTTTGCAGTAAATGACAGGGAATGCATTCCTATATTTTCTCAACCATCAAAATTCCAAAATCTCTCCAGAATTTCTCAATAATTTCGTGATATTTTATTAATGTATTCTTCAATATTGATCCTCCAGTGGTAGGGAGAAACTCTCTAAATTATCTCCTTTTCCAAATCTTCATAATCTACCCAATATTCTCACAATATTCTACAAAAATAAATAATATTAGGCACAAATATGCAATTATCTCTAAATCTTCCTAAGAACATTTTAAAGCATAAAAAACATTATTAAGTGTATAAGGAGAGATTTAATATATCTTTTATGTACCTACAGAAGGTTAGATGGGCCTTAATTTATGTCTAATTTGGAGGCCCATAATACGCCCTACTGAAACTCTTGCTCATCCTCTAACAAACCTATTCATCCTTCTTTCCTTGTGGTTCTTCATGTATGCTGACCTATTTCATTCTCTTTTTATTGGTCCATGTGCTGCTCCTCCTACTGATCTTCTTACAGGTGCTGCATGGAGGTCCTTTGGTGCATTTGCTGGTGTTTCATCCTCCTGGAGTTTGTTGGTGGTCCTTTGAAGGCATCTTCATCAACTTATCCTCAGATTTTGATCTTTCTGTACCATATACAAAATTGCTATAGGCAACTTTTCAACTTCCTATAACATTCTTCTCTCTGCTTCTTGTGGATCTAGATTGCTTAGAGATGAAGGGAAATGGTTTATGGATATTAGGGATGGAGTGATGGAATGATTCGAGTGTTTGATAGGTAAGGGGAGAGGTCCCATGCCAAGACATAGGTGATCTAGTTGCTAGTGGCGCAACATAGGATTTAGGGAGTGAATCCTTGTGCATGGAGTGAAGTTAGGGTTAGGAGTGGTAGGTATAAGAAAAAAATAAATTGTCATGTTGTTTTTGAAGTTTAGAAACCTTTGAGAGAGCTACTTTCCTTGTAAATAAGTTTCTTGTAGCATTTACAGGGTTTCGTATAGCAATTGCAATCATGAGTAAAAATGGAGTTTTCTGCCTGCTTGAAAGGAGAAATGAGTGAATGAGTGCATGTTGGAGTTGTCCATGGAGTGTGTAAGCAGATGAGATAGATAAGAGAGGAAGAAAACTGATCCTTTGGGTCTAAAACTACCTTTTATCAACAAAATTTGTCATGGTTAACTTCCTGTAGCAAATTTTGTGCTTGTAGCAACCCTATTTTACTTGTAGCGATTCTATTTCTCATTCCAAGAAGTGGTGGGTCCACCTTTTATTTTTACTTTTTCAAAATTTTTACTTTTTTTCATTGCATGTGAAATAAACTCAGAGTTCTTTTTTCTGTTAACTGAGTTCACCCTCAGTTACCCCTTGGCACTTCTTGTCTTCCATCACAACTAACTGCTTACTACCCACTTTCTCAAGTCCTCTTTACTTTTGTCTTGTTCCTCTTCCACATGTGTGCATGTCTTGGTGGAAAAAGTGAAGCTAATTGCTAGATAAAGCCGAGGATACTTTGCTTCTAATTTTGGCTATAAAAAAACTTTCCTTCTCACACTTTTAATGTTTTATTAAGCTAGAATATATTCGAAGAAAGGTTTAGATGATTGCATACCTGAGCCTTACCCTTGATTTCTTTTTATAGGTGATATTGAAGCTGTTGATATGACTGTTGAAGCTGTCTTTGATGGTTCTGAAGCTATTACTGAAGCTGCATGTTATAATCTACTCGAGGTCCTATTTATGATAGCCTTGAATCTAAAGGTATTATAGGGTTTCTTTTGTTGTTGTTGCTGCTTCACATCCATGACTTAAATGTTGTTGTTGAGATGCTCATGATGTGACTGTTGAAGTTGATGATTGACTTGATGCTTGCATGCTTTACTGATACCTTTCTTGTATGTTTGTAGGTGCCTCTATGATTTCTAGGTTGTTTTTGCTGGTGAAATGCATCCTTGGAGTGCCATAGACGCTTCATATTCACCTCAAAATTTTTCATGTCTTCTTGGATGATTGATAAAACCACTTATAATGCTTTCTGGTGATTACACAGGTTTGCTAGAGGAACATGTTTCCTTCTTGTAAAAGGCCTTCTTTGTATTTGTTTGACTTCAAATATGCATGGGGTGATAAGGGAGAGTGTGGTAAGGCTAAGAAGGAGTAGTTTCGTCTTGGAATAATGATGTGAAGGAAGTCTGTGTTTTTGCAGATTTTTTTTTACAGAAGTGACAAAGTGTAGGGTTTGAGTGAAAAATCATTGTGCTTGAGATGGAGTGATTAGAAGGTGGCAAGAAATTATGGGAAGACTCTCCTAATTGATTTTTTACACATCAAAACCCTTTGTGATTTTTTTTCCTTGATCCACCTGCATGTAGCTTGTTGTAACTTTCGTTTAGCAATTACAGAGTTTCCTGTAGCAGTTCAGGACAACCCCTTGTAGCAGAGTTGTTTTAGCCATATCTCTCAAAAAATAGACTGGATTGACTCAAAAGTTTTTGAGCATATTAACATAATCCTTATGCACCTCCCCATAAAACATCTCAGCTATTGGATGCACGAATATCGAGAAAAATAAAAAATGGTTGTAATTGATGGAGATCAGTTTCTCACAAATTGTGCACCAAATTTTATTGAAATTGCTTGAGCATGTTACCATCATATATATGCATCTCCCCCTGGAACATCTTGGCAAATGGATGCACATTTTTTAAGATATAATAAAAACAATTATTTGCTAAAAACTAGGAGTTTCCTGTAGCAAAAACAAGGTTTCATGTAGCATTTTAGGACATCAAGGAAAGATGAATGAGAAAAGATTGGAAATGATGGGTGGATGTTGGAAATGGATGAGGGTGATGGATTGACATGACCTAGGTCCTTTTGGAGCATTTGAGCAAAGGAGGAGGAAGTCCAAGTTTGACTTCCTTTGACTTGGGTTTTGACCAAAATTTTCTTTTGGTGCCAATTTATTTTTTTGCTGCTTGCAAAGGCTGGAGAGAACATGCATTCATTAGAGAGAGATAAATGGAGCAAATACATTTCAAGTATAGGAATACTTCAAATTAATACTTCAAATGGAGCCATGTGCACATCAAGATGACAGATAAAATCATGTGTACACTTGAAATACATGCTTTGAAATGTACCTGAATATGGGGGACCAAATTATTTGACTGAGATGATAAAAAATTCTGTTGAAGAAGAGTGCGTTGATACAAATTAATGACTGTCTGCAACCATATTTCAATATGGTTGTGATACCCTTGGTCCACTTGCTGATTTGATAATCTTGGATATCCTCTTCTACCATGACATTCAAATATTCCTCTTTTTTCTGATTGTTCTCTTGAACACATGGAGGATATGCTGGTAAAACTGAGGGAATCTTCTCAGCCTCTGATTATGATGTCTTCTCTCCATCAAGTGCAGCCCATGAATCTTTGATCTCCTGTAATATTCCCAAATGGGAAGGCAACAATATATGAACACAATAATGGAAAGAGAAGTGATAAATAAACACATAAAATGTAAGAATATCATATAGCCATCATATTAAGATCATATCAACAAAATGTATACAAGTCCTTGAGGAAATAGTCACTCAAGTTAGGCAAAACAAGCCTCAAGAGAACATGTACATAAAACATGAAGAACACTGCTACACAATAATACCCAAGGCTATGACAGTGCAATTTTATTAGATATAACTGCTGCTAAAGAATTTAAATACATATATTTGAAGTTATATGGCTCAAATAATGCTGGGAACAGAGATCTAATCTCCCAAGCACATTTCCAAGATAACCCGGGAAGGGTTTCTTGAAATACACAAAAATGCAGAAGATACAAATATGGCCCTAGGGGTGGATAATCTCTGTAAATGGATAGATGTGTTGAAGTTTGCAACAAGAAACAGTGAAGGAGGCATCCTGAAACATCATCATTGATCCTAGTTGGAAAATAATCACCTAAACTAGGTGGGGCACACACAGGCTATTTTTAGGTGTATGTCTATTTTTAGACATGGTGAGCATATTCTATAAGTTGTAGGATGCTATTTGTAGATGGTTGGTCAAATGTGAAAAATAGATGAAATTCTATTTTTAGAATATTGGGCGAAGTCTATTTATAGAGCGCTGATCTAAAAATAGATGCATGTCGATTATTATTATCTCTTAATAATAATCAGACTCTAAATATCAACTTATTCTCTTGGAGCACTTCAGTTCAGTGCACAGATGTGGCACATCAGATGACAGAAGGAATTACGCTATTCCTAAGGGTTTACTGGAGCTAATGCATGGAGGAATCAGTTAGAACTCAAGTGGTAGACTCAATTGAGCTAGTTGTATCTAGTTTAACTGATTGATACACTAGTGAGAGTGGAGTGAATTAATTAGTTAATTAATTCACAGATAATAACTCATTCATCAACTGAACGATACATCAGTTAACTATAGTGCATGGCAGATCTAGTGGAGACCCAGTGGAGATATATGTGAAAGGGCAAGATGGACTATCCGTTGTGACTACTAGTGATGCATGAATTGCATCTATATATACATTGGAGTTTCCAATGATAAAAATGCAGTCAATGAGAGTGGGATTGCATGAAATTGGTTTTTGTAATCATCTTGGATTGCGCAATGGAGGCAGGCTAGCAGGAGGCAAAGATCGGTGCATGGATTTGCAAGATTGGTCCTGATTAGTGTATGACGATTATACTGTACTAAGGGCTTGTGATAAGCTTTGTATGCTTTGTATGAGATTGCCATATGATCTCCATGATACATAATATGATAGTTGGGGTTTTTAGCTTCAGGCTTTCCCGTTAAACAACTGTGTTATGTGTGTTTTTATTGCTTCCTGTGTTTTGCAATTGTTGATTAAATTTCCGCAAGAATTATAGTGGAAGGATTCTGTATTTTGCAAGAAGATAAATATTGTGAGATTAGGAGAGTCCAGATATATGCATGCTTAATGTATATAATTTCTACAAGATGATAGGAGGTGGTTGATATGATCTGGAAATGTATGAAAAAATCCTCCTATAGATTCTTCAAATGA
The DNA here is from genome assembly GCA_034641835.2 of Pinus albicaulis. NCBI lineage: Eukaryota > Viridiplantae > Streptophyta > Pinopsida > Pinales > Pinaceae > Pinus > Pinus albicaulis. Next base: position 927,835,138 of record CM076582.1, read on the forward strand.
GAGGCTGATCCCCTCATTGAAAATCTATCTCCCCCAACTAGGGCTCCAAACCCTCTACTGCAATTGCACACTGAAATAACACAATTCCTTCATAAAAATATGCTGTAACTGATAGAAGTACCTTAGCCTGATGCTGAATGATGAAATGAGGCTCAAGAATATCCCTTGCAAGCCTCCCGGATGAAGGGTTTCTCCCTCCACTGGAAAAAAAGCTCAGAAGTTGGGTTTCTTAACCCTCCACTACTGCCCCCTGCAACACAACACAACCCTCTACAGAAATTGCACTGCAGAACAGAGATGGAGCTTGGCCTGGTGCCGGATAGTGGAAAATGTAGCGCAATACTCTTCCAAGAGGCCTCTTAAGGAAAGAGGTGGGATTCCTGACTAGGAACACCCTGTGCTAAACAAAACTTGCAATCTTAGCTAAACAACTGAAGAGAGCACAAGTCTAAACATACCATATAAAAAATAATAATCTAAAACATGAATGCATATGGCTGCCATCCTATTCCTTATATAAGTGATGAGATTCCTCACCCTTGGCCCCACTCATTTAAGTCACTACTTCCATGCAAAGAGTCTCCAACCAAAACTGCGTTGTCCGTCAATGAATGCCACTCCTCCATGACAACGCTGTTGATTTGGTCAAACTTGATCTTTTCCACATGCATTAGCCCTTGTTCACACATGAGGGTGATTTTATAGATATTAAGATGATCCCTTTTCACATTAAGAGGGATTTTATTCCTACAAAAGAGATTTATGGGTCTCCATACCCTCTTATTCTTTAACCTAAGAAGAAAAATCAAAATTTATTATTCCAATTAGCTATATGCTAATTTATGAATATTACAATACTCCCCTCCCAAATGTTGCTTATCCTCAAGTAACTGCAAGGATATAAATGAAGAGCCTCTCCTCTTCCTCCTGTAGCATCCTCATTTGCTAAGTTCCTCCAATGAGCAAGATTCCCTCTCTTCAATATGTTCCCAAGTTGCTTCTCCCAAGTGTATAAGTAAGACTTTGGTGATAAATCCAAATGGCTCTCATCATGAAGAAGTGAGATATCCATGGTGGAAAATATATGTGGTATAGAGGCCTTATTTATGCATGGGATCAGAAAATGATTGGGGACCTTCCTTCCAATGTGAAGCTCCAAGCCCCGAGTTATCATCCATACAAAGTGAGGCACCCTCCAAATGGTAACCCGTGAAAAATTTCTTCCACCTTTGGCTCTTGCAGTGTAGGTGGGCTGCATAAGTGAACATGATAGACCAAATGGCCTACCCCATGCTGTCTCTCTCTCCACTTATGGAAAGTGTAGAGCTGCTGCTGATATTGGGTTGCAATAATGTTTCCCTTAAGATACCAAAGGATAACTGGATGTCCAAAGACCCCTTCTCTAGTTTCATAAGCCCAAACATCCCATACAAAGTGAGTGGTACATCATCACCATGTGGTATCCAAATCAGAAATATACTGAATGTTATGTGTAATGTTGGATGGTACCAATGGTTTCTCCAGTGGAAATAACACAGTTTTACCAACTGCTGTTTTAGAACATCATGTGGCAAGTTGTCTCCCAACAAGTTGCTAGCTGTGCATGTTTTCTCATCTACTAGGAGGTAGTAAATGGAATTATATATTAGCTGAGCATAAAATAATAACACCACATTTACCCAAAACCATGCAAAGAAGGGCTATCTCCATCATAAATGTTGTTCCTAGAATGACCATGAAACTCAAATATAATCTTGCCCCATAGTGGAGAAATGCACTCTACATAGATGGTGAGAGAATGCAAATACTTTGTGAAATGATCAATAAGTACATAAATACATTTCTTACCATGCATTGTGAGTAGGATGAAAGTGAGGTCCTGGATGAGCCCTCCCATGAGAATCTTCTCATAGTGGTCTGATAAATAAAGGGATGTATACTCCCATTGGAACACTCTATCAATAGATACATACTCCCAAGTGATAGCGCTGTTGGCCTTAGTGACAAGGCTCTTTCCACCCCATGAATCCATTCTTTGACATGCCACATGCCAAAGTCATCCACCTTGATGCTGCTATAAGTGGGAGATTCCTTCTTATGTGGAAGCACCTCCTGATTTTTCGAAACTAAGGAGTAGCCCCTTTGCACCATGATTGTGCCCCCATCTACTCCTGTAATATCATGCAAAGTATGGGAGAAAATCAACCCATACTCTCCCAAGAGTAACCAAAGCAACAATAGATCTTGCTTCCTTCTCACATCTCCATCATACAATCCATGAGGTGAAAACATGATGATTGACATGAAGAATGCCACATCATCACAATGCACCCAAACTCCTTGCTGCCCCATGATGCAAGTGTCATGCAAAATCCAAACCAACAACATACCCTTCAAAGTAGGATATGTCACATGCTAACCAAATTCTTTCAAGAGTAGCCAACGCAACTTTGCCTCTTGCTGCCCTATGTCATAGATCTGCAAGTGGCTTTCAAGCCTCTTGCTCATCAACATCACCCATCCAACCAATGGTGAGTGTCTATTATCATGATCAAAATTGGTATTCCTCCAATGGAGAATACCACCCTCCCAATCCAAATCATTATCTCTACACTTCATGGGATGTTGAAGTGCAGCCTCCTGGAGATCTCCATATGAAGACCACTCAAAAGTGACCATGTTGAATCCATAAGGATCCAAGTATACTGAAGGAAAAATATTCTCATTGAACTGTGAAGTGCTCATAAAGAAGGATCCATCATAGTAATGGAGGATAATATGTCTCTCATCAACCATCTGCCTATCCTCCGCTACACATGTAGAATGGTCATTGGAATGCTCCAATAATGGTTGGCCCCCCAACTCATCACTGCTGCTTAGTGACAACACTGTTGATCTCCCCAATGGTGCATATGGTGTTTCATGATCATGCTCAATGCTGAACATATAGTTCCGCATCAAATTGTTTAGGAAAATACTCATCCTATCCTCCAAATATCTACACTCCAACCCCAAGAGTTGTGTGCAGGTCAAAAATGACATGCTAGGATGAATGTACACCTCCTCCTTGATCCTATCAAGGGTCCTCTACGCAGTTATAGTCTGCTGCTCCAAATCAACAATGTATCTTGAACCTAGGTCATGCAATGGTATATTCCCACAACCTTCCATAAGATGTGTTGAAATAATAGAAAGTGGAAACATTTGCATACCTTGGTTTTTCTTGGGAACATCTTGTACTACTACAAGGGTTCCTCCCACAGGTGTGATGACTTCCCCAACTATTGATGATGATGGCTGCTCTTCTATGGCTGCATCAGTGCTGGTACAAGTCTCCTCCTCCTCATGCATCTCCTGAATAATGCTTGGGACTCTAAATGTGAAGAGATCAAGGCCACTTAGAAAATGTGCAAGTGTTCTTTCTCTTGATGTAAGTACTCTTGTAGCAAGTGGTGGTGGAAGTTTCTTCTCCTCTGATTTCTTCTTGTCAAACTTCTTGATCAATATTTGAGTAAAATATGCATATGCAGTCACTCTTGCATGACTCAAATGGCTGAACCACCAAATGTTTGCTTCATCGTCAAGGTGTAGCGCTGCAATCTCAACAACTTCTCTTTCCACTACTGGGTGTAGCAGGAAGAATGCATCCAAATTCATTCCCCAAGCTATTTTTGTGCATGTGGATGAAAAATAAAATGTGGACAATAGAAATCTATTGCTACAAGGTTTTATTTCTTCTTTGAGCTGAATGAACTGTGGGAGAGTTAGATTCTCCTTGAAAGCTCTAGGTGATTCTGCAAGATACTCACTTAGAATCTCATGATCCAAGTGTCCTTCATCTCCATGCCTTTTGCATTCTTCTTCAAAAGAAAAGGGAATAGTGTATTTATTTGGAGTTCTATGCAATACCAATTTTCTCTTCTACTGATAGGAAGTGCATGGTCCTTCCTCTTCTTGAAACCCTAGTGTGGTTTCATTTCTTTTCTCCACTTTTCTTTGCTTGACCTCCTTGGTGAGGTCCCTATTAGATCTAAAAAGAGATGAGATAAAAATCATTCCTTCCATCATTCTGATCTCTTTCTCGTTCTTCTTATTCTCCTGATAGCATAATGGATGAGATCCACAAGCTGAGCTAAGATTATGCTTTGATACCACTGTAATATTCCCAAATGGGAAGGCAGCAATATATGAACACAATAATGGAAAGAGCAGTAGTAAATCAATACATAAAATGTAAGAAGATCATATAGCAATCATATTAAGACCATAGCAGAAAATGTATACAATTCATTGAGGAAATAGTCACTCAAGTTAGGCAAAACAAGCCTCAAGAGAACATGTACATAAAACATGAAGAACACTGCTACACAATAATACCCAAGGCTATGACATCAAAGTTTTATTAGATATAACTACTTCTGAAGAATGTCAATACATATATCTGAAGTTATAAGGCTCAAATAATGCTGGGAATAGAGATTTAAGCTCCCAAGCACATTTCCAAGATAACCCGGAAAGGGTTTCCTGAAATACACAAAAATGCAGAAGATACAAATATGGCCCTAGGGATGAATAATCTCTGCAATTAGATAGATGATAGGAGGTGGATGATCTGATTTGGAAATTTATGAAAACTCCTCCTATAGATTCTTCAAATGAGAGGCTGATCCCCTCACTGAAAATCTATCTCCCCCAACTAGGGCTCCAAACCCTCTACTACAACTGCACACTGAAATAACGCAGTTCCTTCAAAAAAATATGCTGTAACTAATAGCAGTACCTTAGCCTGATGCTGAATGATGAAATGAGGCTCAATAATGTCCCTTACAAGCCTCCTGGATGAAGGGCTGCTCCTTCCACTAGAAAACAAGCTCAGAAGTTGGGTTTCTCAACCCTCCACTGCTGCCCCCTGCAACACAACACAACCCTCTGCAGAAACTGCGCTGTAGAACAAAGATGGAGCTTGGCCTGGTGCCAGATAGTGGAAAATGTAGTGCAATACTATTCCAAGAGGCCTCTCAGGGAAAGAGGTGGGATTCCCGACCAGGAAAACCCTGTGCTAAACAACACTTGCAATCTTAGCTAAACAGTTGAAGAGAGCACAAGTCTAGACAGACCATATACAAAATAATAATCTAAAATATGAATGCATATGGATGCCATCCTCTTCCTTATATAAGTGATGAGCTTCCTCACCCTTGGCCCAACTCATTTAAGTCACTACTTCCATGTAAAGAGTCTCCAACCAAAACTGCGTTGTCCCTCAATGAATGCCACTCCTCCATGACAACGTTGTTGATTTGGTCAAACTTGACCTTGTCCACATGCATTATCCCTTGTTCACACATGAGGGTGCTTTATCCAGCTATTAAGATGATCCCTTTTCACATTAAGAGGGATTTTATTCCTACTAAAGAGATTTATGGGTCTCTATACCCTCTTATTCTTCAACCCAAGAAGCAAAATAAAAATTTAATATTCCAATTAGATGTATGCTAATTTATGAATATTACATCTCCTCATTTGAATATTCTTCTTCTAGATGTTGTCCTTTAATGAAATCAAGAGAATCTCTTTTTTTCAATACTCTTCCTGAGCTAGGATGGATACCATTTAGATAAAAAGGATATTTTTGGTAATATTGTACCTCAGCATTGTAAGTGGGCTGAGATATTTCATTGCGTGGGTTTGGAAATGGTGGTACAGGCAACTGAGTGGGAGTGGGTCTATGAGATGAATGTGGTTGAGGTTGTGGTTGTGGTATAGGTGGATGGTAGGGATAACATGGAGTTGGGTATGGAGGATATTGAGGAAAATATTGAGGATATTGTCTATTTTTCCCATAAGGTCCTTGCCAACCTTGTTGCCAAGATTGGTTTTGGGGTTGAGATGGCCAAAGTTTTTGAGAAGGGAGTGTGTTCCAATTATTTTGAGATGGATGTGAATAAGCTTGAAATTGTGAAATAGGTCCTTGCATCATATCAATTTGACTAGGCTGCCATGGTCTTCTTGGAGCTACATAACATAGCTTCTTTGGTGATTGACTTGCTCCATTGTCTTCTTGGTAAACTTCCTTAAACGTTGGTAATGATGGACAATATTTAGTAGCATATGATTCTGCATGGATAACACAAATATGAGCATCTTATTTTTGCTCATTTTTCATTCTTAACATTTTTACTTGTTCACTTAGATTGTGAAGAATTTCTGTTTTAAAGTTATCTCGCAAATTTCCAAGTTCATCTTGACTTACCAATGTTGATGTTGATTTACTTGCTCTTTCCCTTCCTCTTGATACACTTGCATTTTCAAAAATTTATTAAAATGAGAATTTCTATACATCTCCTTTACTCATGAGATCAAGGAGATTAATCCAGTCATCCATAATAATTCTAAGTAAGAGGGTTTTTAGAGTGTCAAATCCTAAATGATGCAATTTTTCCCTCTTAACATTATACATGAACCTCTCTATTAGATCCTGAAGGCTCTCATCTTGTTTTTGATTCATTCTAAAAAATTCTTCTTTAAGATAATGAAATTTATATTTTCTCTAGAAATATCTTTTGCATATCATTCCATGATTATTGAATTAGTATCTAAACTCATGAACCGCTTAAAATCTCTATCCTTCAATGTTACAGGAAACAATATCAATTTTTGAGTGTGTGATATGTAGCCATAATATCTAAAAATTATTTCAAATTCAAAGAGAAAGGTTTTCAGATCATATGACCTCATACCATGGAAGTTGGGAAGGAAAGATAGAGGGATGTTCTTCATATTCACACTAACATAAGTATCTTGAATGGGAAATCCAAGAAGATATTCTTCATTGTCATCATCTCGATCCATTTATTATACCTTGTTTTCCAACTCTTCTTCTTCTACCTGTGAAAGTGGATGGTGATGTGGTTCTTACTACACCACGTCATTAAATGGGGGGAGGGGTTGTTGGTGTTGGAGAAGTATTTCTAAGTAATTTTTTGAATAAGAATGCTAATGCAAGGAAATTTTCTGTTTTGAAATGAAATATGTCTAATGAAAATATTCTTTGTTTTTGAAGAAAGAAAAGAAATGAATCAACTATGGAAAAAAACAATGCATACTTTGACACATCTTTGGCAACTGCGCCAAAAAGTGATGAGACTCAGTATTGCAACAAGAATGCTGCAACTACCGAGGTTACCAAGTTTAATTATCAACCAGGGGTTCGTACAAACTTAAGAGGTATCGACACTATGTTTGGAGCATACAATGTGTCCTTATTCAGTTGATATGATGTAACAGAGGGAATTTCATGAAATAAAATCCTAAACTAATTGCATAAATGGAAGTATTGCTTTGAAAAGTAATTAATTCTAGGAAAAAACAACAATTTGTAATTGAAATCCTAAGAGCATGACTTCAAATAAAAAGACCTAATATAATTTACTAAAATGAATGTCCTAAGTGGTTTTTATTCTTCATAAATAATGTATTTAGGTCCTCGGGGTCATGATTCAAGCCTAAGAGACAAAAACCAACCTTTGGGAGCAAATATGGCCGAGTTTACACATGCTACAAGAGTGCTATAGATAACTTTGTTTTGCTACAAGAAAGTCTATTTTGGAAATAACTCACCGAATGAATAATTGAATCAAATGAAAATGGGATGGGAAATTTTTTGTTATTAATTATAATGTATTAGGTCTCCATTCCAAGTGGAATCACTCCAAAATACAGCTGTTCACATGTGCTAAAAAATAACAGAAAATTACTACTCTAAAATATGGAAATTCAAGAACCGGTGAGCTAGTTAATATATCAAATGCCTAACATAACAAAGTGAAAATCAAATGGGGTAAATTTTGTTATCAAATGTAAAATTATTATGACCTAATACAAGTGGAATCAAGTCAAATGGATCTCATTAACCCCTTCCAAAAAATAACAGAAATTTACTACTATTTCGCTACAAGGCATTTCCAAAAATCTTATATGCGTGAACTAGCAACCAAATCGAAGTAGCTTAATGATTAAGATGACCTCCCAAAGTTATTCCAAGGATGAATAATGATTTTGAGCCTGTAAAAAACCTACAAAATAACTTACTTCAATCATTTAACTCAATCCTACAACAAGAAAATAAACAATACTAAATATAGAGATATGCAAAAGAGAAATAAGAGATGCATGTGAATAAGAAGTGAAAAGAACATAAATAAATTGTGCAAGATGGTTGTGAGGCTCCTGGGATGGCCAAGCCCAAGGAGGCTCAGAGTCCTATGGAATAAACCAAGCCTCAAAAGCTAAAAATGGCACCAATATTCATTATTTGAATCAATCCAAGTACATCCATGCAAGAAAAGAAAGTAGAGTTGCTAGCTTTTTTTTTTCTTTTTTTATCCACAATAAGACTAAAAAATACATGCCCCTAGAGGCCAATTCGATTTTTTACTTATAAAAATGATGAGGAAGCATTCCCCTTGACAGGAGGAAGCTTTCCCCTCCAAAATCCCTCAAATAGTGGATCTGGTTCCCAACACTAGGAGTTTGTAGTAAATTACAGGGAACACATTCCTAGATTTTCTCAATCATCAGAGTTCTAGAATATATCCAGAATTTCTCAATAATTTCATGATATTTTATTAATTTATTATCTAATATTGATCCTCCAGTGGTAGGGAGAAAGTCCCTAAGTTATCTCCTTGTCCAAATCTTCATAATCTCCCCAATATTCTCACAATATCCTACAAAAATAAATAATATTAGGCACAAATATGCAATTATATCTAAACCTTCCTAAGATCATATTGAAGCATAAAAAAACATTATTAAGCATATAAGGAGAGATTTAATATATCTTTTATGTGCCTAAGAAAGGTTATATGGGCCTTAATTTATGTCTAATTTAGAGGCCCATAAAGAATCTCTTCCACTAAAATATGTGGGTGAAGGGTTCTCCACTGCAGTTCATTGTCGACAATGGAATCCAAAATAACCTCATCTCAGTAGAGGTTGTTAAGTAGTTTGGATTACTAACCACACCCCACCCACAACCATATATTGTCAGGTGGCTTCACCAAGGATGAGGTCTTGATGTCAACCAATAGTATTGCCTTCCCTACAACATCAAGCCCTTCACAGACGAAGTACTATGTGATATTTTCTCCTCTTGAAGTTTGTAATGTTTTATTAGGCCAACCATTCTTGTGGAAGTGTCATGATGTGTATGAGTTTAGGCCTCACACTATTATTATCACTTTGGGAAAGAAACTATACATGATACTAGAGGTAGCCCCACCTGCCGCCATCTCTTTGATCTAAACTAAGAAATGCAGTAAGATCATCTCTGAGACATGGAAATTTATTTTCTTTCTGATTCATTATCAAAGTAAGGGGAATATCACGACCAAATCCATAGCACCTGGAAAGGGTCCCTCTATGTAGCAAAATAAAGTTGATAAGTTCGTGGAAGAATACATGGTCATCTTCTCCTCACATGAAGGAGTGCTCTTTCATTGTCAGGTCAAGCACTCAGTTGATATGAATCTCATAACAACTTTTCCCAATGGGAAAATATACAACTACTCTCTTTTGGAAAATGAGGAAATTAAGCAGCGAATCCAGGAGCTATTGCAAAAAGGGACCATATGACCATGTTCCTCCCCTCATGGGATCCCAATTTTACTTGTATGAAAGAATTATGAGACATAGAGACTTTGCATTGATTATTAAGCATGAAATAAAATCATTGTGAGGAAAAGGTACCCGATCCCATAGACAAATGATATTCTTGACCAACTCAAGGGGGATAAGTTATAAAGGTTGATTTGGAGTTTGGTTATCACTAAGTTACAATAAAGTCAAGAGATGTATGGAAGACTGCCTCTAAATCCAACGAGGGAATTTTTGAGTGGTTGGTGATGCCCTTCTGATTGAAAAGTTCCACTACAACTTTTATGAGGCTTATGGATGACATATTGCGGCCTTTCACAAACTAGTTTGTGGTTGTATGTTTGGAAAACATCCTTATCTTGAACAAGAGTTGGGCAGAGTGCTTGCAACATATTCGACAAGTCCTTCAAAACTTGCGACACCACAAGCTATGTGCCAAGTTGGAGAGTGTTCCTTTGGCATGAGCCAAGTCTAATATCTAGGCTACATAATCAACAAGCGAGGTGTGCATGTGGATTCGGCTAATATCCAAGTCACTTGGGATTGGCCAGCCCTGACGATTATAAGAGAGTTTCACATCTTCTTTGCGCTTGCTAATTTTTACCTGAGATTCATGTTTGGCTTCTCTCATATTAGATGGCCCTTGAGTCAAGTTACCAAGGGCAGAGAAAAAGTGAGGTCTTTTTGATCTGAGGAATAATAGAAGGAATTCATTAAACTAAAACACCACCTTTTCTCTTCACCTGTCCTCACCTTTCCAAACCAAAAAAAACCATTTGCTATTGAGACAAATACCTCAGATTATGCTATTGTTTCATTCCTAACTCGGAAATGGCATCTAGTGGCCTATCAAAATGAGATAGGCCCTATGTATCCCACCTATGATAAGGAGATGTATTTTTTTGTGCATGAATTCTGACAGCAGAAAGATTATATTTGGGGAAGGAGATGATAATCCACATAGATCACCAACCTATTTAATCTATAATGATCGCCATAAAAATTTTCCACATACATACAAAAATTCCTTTTGAACATAAAGTATAAGAAGGGAAGTACCAATCATGTCTTCGACTGCCTCAGTCGACCCCTAATTATGGAATTGAGCACATTTATAAAATCTTGCTGGCACGAGACCTCTAGATGGTCACAAATATATGAAAGTAACTCAAAGTTCACTTCCACCTACAAGAGATTGATGGATGGAAAGATAATTCCAACTTCCACCCTCAGGATGGATTATTGTGATATTTGAGACATATTTTTGTTCCTTCAAGTGAGCATGCCAAGATTATTTTGGAGGCGCATTACAATGATGTCACATGAAACTTTGATGTTGAGAAGATAGTGGAAGTAATACAATTTTTTTTTTTATTGGCTAAAACTCTAACAATATGTTGGAAAATATTTCATATCTTCCACTTCTTGTGCCATTGTGAAGCCAACCATTAAAAAGCAAGGCATGTACGCTCCTCCACCTACTTCTAGCCAACCTTGGGAATCCATCTCCATGGACTATATCTCTAGAATTCCACATACCAAGCATAGTAATGACTATATATTTGTGGTCGTCGATAAATTTTCTAAGATGGTTATATTGATGGTCTGCAAGAAGACCATCACAACAGAAGGCACTGCTAAACTCTTATTCGAACGAGTGTGGGTACATTTTGGGATTCCACATACCATTATATCAGATTAGGATAGTAGGTTCCTAAGAAAATTTTGGTCAAGCCTCTAGTCGTTATTGGACACTAAGCTCACCAAGTCGACTGCATTCCATCCTCAAATTAATGGCCATAAATAGGTTATCAACAAGATAATAGTGTACATACTATACATATACAATTCTAAGCATCCACAAACATGGGATTAAAGTCTTTGATATCTACAAAAAAACCTATAACAATGCTCTCCATAGATCAAATTTCCATAAACCCTTTCAAGTGGGCATGGGATTCCAACCATTATGTCCCATTTACGTTGCAATGCCTCTTGCGACTACACTGGAAAAATCTGCACATGTTCAATCTGAAGCTCATTAGAGAAATTTTGAGGTCTAAAATGGGCCTCCTAAGAAAAATGTACAACCAATTTTAACATTATAAGAACCAATAGGATTCAAAATGATGATGTCAACCATGGGGAATGATTCACCATTTTTGGGGTAAAAAAATAAATAGATTAAAAAATAATAAAATAATAAAATAACTTTTTCAACTTGTATTTTCAACTTATCTTTCTAAGGTTTTACTCAAATTTCAAGCAGGAGTACATGTTGGGTGAAAAATTTAATTCTTCATCCAATGGGTACCCATGTTGCATACTTTTGATGGACCTTGCTACATGAAAAATGAGAAATGCATGAAAAAAATTGATTGCAATCATGGTTTTCATGTATCTTTTTTTTTTTTGTGTGTGTGTATCAAGGTCCATCAAAAGTATGCAACATGGGTAATCCTTGGATGATGAATCAAATTCTGCATTCAATGAGTGTTCCCGCTCGAAATTTGAGTAAACCCATAGGGAGATAAGTTGAAAATATGAGTTGAAAAAGTAGTTTTTTTTTTTTTGCTCTAAAATTTGATGATGTAATCTAATATTATTTTATTATTTCCACTATTATGTTTTAATTTCCTTGGGAGGCCCATTTTAGACCTCAAAATTCCCCTAATGTATAAATCCACCAAGTTTATTGAATGCATCTAGCACATTTTCTAGCTGGTCCATGATATCCTCGATAAAGCCAATGCTATGTACAAACAATGTCATGATCAACACTGGGTGCCACATAAGTTTCAAGTGGGTGACAAAGTTTGGTTAAATTTACAGAAGGAATGCCTTACTAGAGTCCATCAGAAGCTTTGATCACTCCCATATGGGCCTTACACCATCACCAAGGTTGTGGGTGATAATTCTTTCGAGGTTAACATTTGCCCATTCCTTGGCTTGCACCCAATGTTCAATGTGGACTTACTTCGATCATACTTTCCACCATTGTTGGAAACATTAGACATTTCTAAGTAGTTGAAACCAACAAAGATTAACTCTAATTGCATTGAACATGCCACAATTGATTGGATCATGTACACACATATCAAGCAACCTTGCCAATGTAGGATCCAACTATATCGAGTTGTTAAATATGGGCAGCCCCCGCACCAAGGAAAGTGGCTCACTAGGAACCAAGTTGAGCAAATTTTTCTCCATTTCATGGAAGCACTCAACATAATGGGGACCATTGTTTCCTAAGGGGGGAGGACTGATCTAGGTGTATATTGGTGACCACCGGCCTATTCCACTTGGACCCCCAATACCATTTCCTTTCAGTTTCCTTAATTGTAGCACAAATTTCAATTTTTGGCAGTTTTTCGAGTCCTAATTAACTTCCAGAGCCATTTTGAGGTCGCAAAAGACATTTTCTGGCAAAACAGAGAGGCTAGAAAAGTGCTAGAGTATGTTTAACAAATTATATTTTTCCTCCTCATGTATATGTTCGAAACTAGGTATTATGATATCCAAATAGATATTGTATGATAAAGTTACAACCTCGAGAAGTTGGTGGTCAAACTTACTCCAACGGGGCCTAAACTATTGGCACTTCATCTCCTAGTGTTATGATTTTCCACTTCTTATTTATGATGAAAATGCATACGAGCCTCATTGTAACATAGTTAAGAAGGCATGCATCCATCAAATATCTTCTCAATGATAAGCTACCATCACCTGAGTTGGTTTATTTTCATTATGCTTGTAAACATTTTTAATCATTCTCTATTTATTAATTGAAGTTTAATATTGATGTATCTCTATGTTTTCTTTTAATTATGTATTTCATTTCATTCCTTCACAATTCCATATCGCTATACTCACCATTTTCCTAATTTACCAAGGTATCTTTTACACTAAAAATTGTCACCTTGACATTCTGCTGACTGTATGAGCTCATTAACACTCATACATGCCTCCTCTACAAGTCTTACAACCTTTAATCCTCGTGTCAAGCCCTGAAACAGGAGGAAAAACCCTAAAAATCTCTGAAACTTTGGGTACGCAGGTAACATGAAGCCTTCCTGTGTTCCTAGCTTGGGTACGTAGGTAATACACTGCTTACCTGCGTTTTAGAATGAAGTTTTCCTTTGCATGCCTGCGTACCCTCCTGAAAGTCAAAAAGGCGAGAAAGTAAAGTCAAAAAACTGATTTGAGGTCAATTCTAGAAGGTTCTAGATGAGAATTTTTGGGGATGAGTACGCTTTGATAAGGTGCATGTATCCCTCACCTTAAGGAACTAATCCCTTGATGTGAGGAGTCTATCCCTTTGAAGGAGGATTCTATCCCTTAAAAGGTGGAATCCTAACCTCCTCATCTGCTCTATAAAAGGAGGCATTGGGTAGCCTCAAATGGTTAGATTTTGGAGATTGAGAATTGAAGTTCAAGATTTATGGGTGATTGAGTTGAAGTGCTGTTGAGATTTAGTCTTCTTTCTGTTGAGCTTTTGAGAGGAAAGATCACATACCTCTTTATGCTCCTGGAGGAAGAGTGCAAGACTTATCAAAGTAGAGGAGACTCCTGCTTCGGACCCCGGGAAGGCCTTTCGAACATCAAGGCTAAGGTTGTAAGGTTCTTCTATTATTTTTAAGATTAATACAATCAAGTTCTGTTTTTCTCAATAAATTTTCATTCGATTGTTTATTTCAATAAGCTGTCATTTGATCATTTATTTCATAGATTCCTTGATCACTATGATAGGTATGTTTTATGATTATTTGTTATACAGGTGCTATTGATATTTTCTTGTTTTTGATTGCAGATCGATGAAAGACGACACTTTCTTGCGATGAAAGAACTCTTGTTGTTATAGAAGGATTATTGTTGTGACAAAAGAACTCTTGTTGCGATGAAGGATTATTGATGCGACGAAAGCACTACGACCACAAATAAGCATTTGGATCTAAGGTAGGATCGACACCTTCATAGCATTTATTTGTAAAACGAATATACTTAGAGAAAGACAAACTTAGTTGTTCATTTGTTGCTAGATTGTCTTCTGACACTAGGGAGATCGGTCTTGTCCGCAAGAACGATTTATCCGGCCAACAAATTGGCGACTCCACTGGGGAAAGAACTTGTTGTTTTTGGTTCTCTTTTATTTTGATTTGAGGAAAAGTTTTTCCTGGTTTTTGATTGATGGATATCTGCCTGGGTAGCTTAGTTTTTCTCTGTTTTTGAAAATTTTGAAATCTTTTATGTTTTTCTTGAAGTTTTCAGGGGACCGCACTTTGTCTTCACACACAGTGCGGGCATCTCCGCACTTTCCTTTAGTAAACAGTGCGGTACCGCACCTGTTACTTCTGGAAGCCTGCGGACCCTGTTAAATTTTGGAAAAAATTTAGATTTCTTTTTTCTAGTTTAGTTTAGATTTAATTTAGGATTCTTAGCATCTACCCAGATCTGTATTTTTCTGTCAAAAATCTCTTGTTTCTGAATTTCTTTCAGCAATTCTTCATCTCATCAATCTCCATTAAGTTAATTGGGTGTTTTGAGTCTCTTTTTTGAGAAATTATTAATTTTATTTCCTTTGGTCATTACTTGGAGGTTTGTCTCAGTCTTTTCACAATTTTTCATCTTTTTGCTTTTGTTTTTGCAAAAAGATGAAAAATTGTGAAAATACTGAGACAAACCTCCAAGTAATGAGTGTTAATCGCCTTTCAGTGTTTTTTTTTTTTTGATCTTTGGAACTCTCACCCGATTTTCTTAGCTTGCATTTGATTGTGTTTGAGAATTCTCTTGCATAGATCATATTTGCATAATTAGAATTCTCATTTTCAGAATATGAATGAAAAATGTGCATAGATTACATTTGCATACTTTTCATGTGAATTGTGCATAGATTACAATTGCATAGTTTACATTCTGAAAAATCAATCGTAGATTTAGATCAGTTTTCTTTGATTTGAATTTAAATGTTTTAATGCTTGTTTTAAAAACACAAAAATATAAAAATTGTTTTGGGATTTATTTGCATTAGTTTTTCTTAATGAAATTAGTGCATTAGAGAATTTGTTATATTTTCTCTTAGTGATCAATTTTTGCATTGTTGGAAGTGAATGAAAACTCTTTACTTACTTTAGTTAGGATTCATCAAATTGAAAAGATTACATTATCATATTTGATTGCATTCAGCTTTGGGTCGGGTCATAACACCATTGTTTTCATATCCATTGACCCTTTGAGTAATAACAGCCAAAATAACATAGCACTTAATTAAAATTCATCTAGTAATTTTTACATTTTTAGGGCTCTTTCCACCAATATAGCTCGGGATTAGTGCTTTGGAATAGGTTGTAGTTAACTTTCCAAAGAAACTAAAACAAACAAGTAATTGATCTTGCGGTACGAAAAATTCCAATTGTAATTGGTATAATATGGGAAGCTTCTTCTTAAAAGTGTCAATCACGAGATCATGTCCGAACCTTGAGACAACTCCTTTTCGTTTCATCGGGGAAGATAGAAGACTTTAAGGCTATATTACAAAATCTGCAAACCCTATTAACCATTGTCGACGAGTCTGGGTCATCAATGGTTGGAAAACCTTGACAATCCATGTCGAGGAGCCTTCAAGGGGATTGAGCTTTGTTACTTTGCCCTTGCACATGGAATCGGATCGTAGAATGTTCCCCCAGTTGTATTTGTTACTGTTTGTAACCTTAGTGTCCATAAGCTTAAGATTATTTCCTAAGGTGACTGTGAAGGAAAGATCTCACTGTACCTGGAGCAGACATCGACTAGACTTACTTGGACTCTCTGGGGGGGTTCTCTTCACTCGAGATGGTTTTGTGAAGAAACTTGTGCCAGTATTTTTCGTTAATCAGGTTGTCAGGGTAACTGTTCCAACCACCCTTTCTGTATTAAATTCTATGATGTTGGATTTCATCACCAACTAGTTTTTTTAGTACGGGAAGTTACTGTTTGTGTGTGGTTTGACTCCTAGATTTGATAGCGCATGTTAATTTGTTTGTTTTTAATTTTAGAGACCATAGGGGTGAATTGTGAATTTTAATTGTTAGGTGTGAATTGTGAATTGTTATTTTTAGTTTTAAAGTGTTAATAAAATTCACTGAAGTTGAATATAATGGCAATTGTTCTGGAATTTACCAACCTAGGAACCCCTCTTAACGAGAATCCTAGTACTTTTCCTTTCTTTGGAAATGTTGGTCCTCCTTATATGGCTACTTTTTCATTACCTGGATTTACAATAGGTTTACCGACATGGTTATTTTCAACTTCGTTGGCCCCGAATACTCCAATTGTTCCACCTCAACCGGATGCTTCACCTCAACAGAGTTCACCATCTCAACATCACCAACCTTCTGTTGACCCTTTACCTTCTTTGCCTAATATTTCTTCCTCCATTTCTTCCTCTTCGCTTGGTAAAATCCTTTACGCTAGTAAAGAGGTGGCTAAGAAGAAGAAGAAAGGGAAGAAGAAGAAGAAGAAGATGCAAGATAAGAAAGAAGTCAACCAACCAACCATGGCTGTAAGTGTTAGTTGTGTTGAGGAAACCTCCAACATGCATCGTAAACCTGGCCACCTCATAGCTTTGTAAGGGTGACCACTTTATCAATCGTCTTGGTATTCCAAAGGTCTTCGAAGTGGTTTGCAGGCCCATCAAATTCTCTGATCCATCAACCAGTTGATGTTTCTGTGTTCTTTGGAAAAGGGTGTTAGGTTTTCAGGTTATGCAAAGGGGAGTCATCAAAACTCACATTTTCCCTCACATGGATGAAGCCTGAAAATTATTGAAAACCTGATCGTTCCACAAAGAAGAATTTCCAATCAAGTACCGTAAAATTTCTACCAACCTACCATCAAAACTAACAGAGATTGATCTAGTTTCAAGTACAAACTCAATCCCACTCTTCCATCGGGAGAGTGAAACTCATATCACTCAGGTTGATGATCCATTAGTTGATCAAGTGGTCGATTTGATTTCACATTTGGTCGATCCCATTCTCCCTGTAGAGAGTGAACTTCATACCACTCATGTTCTTCTTTTTACATCAGATTATTCTATGCCAGGGGGCATTTCACCTGTTTCTACAGAACCCCCTCCAAGTACCGAGGTCTTTTCCTTTGATTGGAATAGACTGACAAAACCTCGTCTTCCTCCCTCCATCCCTTTCCAAATCATTGTGAAGTTTGGTGGTAGGGACATACACCGAAAATAGGTAGATGAAGGTGCTTCTATTAGTATTTTATCCTCAACTGTTTGGAAAGCTTTGGGTTCCCCTCAGCTTGTTCCTATTACACAGAATCTGAAAGTTTTTAATAGAACCATTAGTGAACCTTTAGGGATCCTTCCTAAGTTTTCTATTATTTTGGAAGGTAAAACTGTCTATATTGATCTTATGGTAGTTTGAGGTCCCTTGGATTTCAATTTACTCCTTGGGCGAGACTATGTTTATGCAATGAAAGTTGTTGTATCGACACTCTTTCACGTGATGTCTTTCCCTCACAATGGAAATATTGTGACTGTAGACCATCTTTCGTTCCCTAGTCTTGTTTCTCCTACCAATAATATGACACCCCTAAATGTTCCTGATTCTAAAGTGGTATCTACCCCGCCACGGGTTAATTATGTGGCAACTAGTCCCATGTTTTCAGTTACCGATGTAAGAGAGCCTCTCATTGTTTGCTCGTCTTCTTATGACTTAGATTCGGTAATTGACATGGAAAACTCTAACAGGATTACTTGGACACGATGTTCTTATCCCTTTTGAGTCCCTCGACATGCGTTCCTTCCAGGGAATTTGCTTCTCCATCCGATGAAGACCTCTTGGAAGCCATGATCAAGGTGTCCCTTAACATGCGTTTCTTCTATTTGGAAGCCATAATCATGGCTACCGAGGAAAGTTCCTTTTACTGTGTCAACCTCGTTAAAAAATGAATCAGTAGTTTCTGAGGATAGTTCCTTTTACCGTGTCAACCTCGTTAAAAAATGAATCAGTGGCTACTGAGGATGGTTCCTGTTACTGATTCAACCTCGTAAAAAAATGAATTAGGTATGAGGAAAGTTCCTTTTACTGTGTCAACCTCGTTAAAAATGAATCAGTGTATCAGGAGGAAAGTTTCTTTTACTGAGTTAACCTCGTTAAAAAATGAATCAGTTGATTCCGAGGAGCAATTTCGCATCGTGGCCAGAGCCTCATGAAAAAATGTTTTGTTGAAATCGAGGGTAGGCTGACTGTATCAACTCATTAAAAAATAAATATGAGTCCTGAGGAAATTCTTAACAAATTTTATTAAAATGAATCAAATAGTCTGGTGAGTTTACTGAAATCACCTCTCTGTTAAAAAATAGAATAAAAAAGGACAATTTCTTTTCTGAAACAAACTGCAGCATAAAATGAGTCCAAGAGGTTATATATAGGTAGATTGTAGAAAGTAGATATGAGGATAGTTTTTTTTTCTCGGTGTCAACTCGTTAAAAAATGAAACATGTAGAAGAGGAAAGTTCCTTTTACCGTGTCAACCTCGTTAAAAAAATGAATCGTTGGCTATGAGGATCGTTCTTTCCCCGTGTGTCAACCTCGTTAAAAAATGAATCAGTTAGTCGAGAGCATAGTTCCTTTTCTTGTGTCAAGCTCGTTAAAAAATGAAACAAGCTTCTATGAGGACAGTTCTTTTCCTGTGTCAACCTCATTAAAAAATGAATCAGTAGGTAGATTGTAGAGAGTAGATTAATAGATTAGAAATAATTAGTTTCTGAGGATGGTTCCTGTTACTGAGTCAACCTCGTTAAAAAATGAATTAGGTATGAGGACAGTTCTTTTCCTGTGTCAACCTCGTTAAAAAATGAATCAGTTGGTCAGAGGATAGTTCCTGTTACTGAGTCAACCTCGTTAAAAAATGAATAAGGTATGAGGACAGTTCTTTTCCTATGTCAACCTCGTTAAAAAATGAATCAGTTGCTTAGAGGATAGTTCCTGTTACTGAGTCAACCTCGTTAAAAAATGAATCAGGTATGAGGACAATTCTTTTCCTGTGTCAACCTCATTAAAAAATGAATCAATAGGTTATATAGGTAGATTGTAGAACGTAGATACGGGGAAAGTTCCTTTTACTGTGTCAACCTCGTTAAAAATGAATCAGTGTATCAAGAGGAAAGTTCATTTTACTGTGTCAACCTCATTAAAAAATGAAACATGTTGCCATGAGCATAGTTCTTTTCCTGTGCCAAGCTCGTTAAAAAATGAAACAATCCTCCCCTAATTGAGTCGAGTCTTTGAATAGATCTTATAAATGTTAAGTCATATATTTAGGTTAGTTATTTCAGTTTTTGCATAATTTTCTTACAGTTTTAGGTCGGGTCTTTCATAAGATCTCGTAAATGAACCTTCATTCCATCTAGCTATTAATTATCATATGTGTACTTAGTTGAATGAAATGAAGCTGGGGGGGCATGCGCTCTAGCAGTTACACTTAGGGGGCATCAAGCACAGTTTTATCTCTGTTTCAAGCTTATGTAAAAATGAAACCACTCCGAAGCATAGTTTTTCTCTGTTTCAAGCTTTTGTAAAAATGAAACCTATCTTGAGTCAATTTCGGTTATTTTCAAGACTTGTTAAACTCATGAAAATCCCGAGATTATTTTTCTATCTTTCATTCTCGTAAAACACATGAAAATGCCGATTTCTTTCCGTCTTTTCCTGCTCGTAAATTAAATTGAAATTCGGCCATATGAGTACATTTTTATCCCTTTTTCGAACTCGTTAAAACTTACGAAAAAGTGAAAACCATGAGTACATTTTTATCCCTTTTTTGAACTTGTTAAAATTTACAGAAAAAGCGAAACTACTGAGTATACTTTTATAACTTTTTCAGACTCTTGAAAATTACGAAAAAGCGAAACCCTGGAGTTCTCTTTTAAGCCCTTTTTAGACTCTCTAAAAATGAAAAGATTGCCGAGCACTTGATTATTCGAACTCGTTAAAGTAAATGAATGATCGTCCCTTCAGTATAAGTTTACCCCTTTTACGGACTGAAATGGACTATTTACGAAAAATGTATACGTTGACTAATTACAGTCAATAGAGTTCTCTCCCCGCATTATTTTATCCTTTTTCGGGCTTGAGAGACTAAATTTACGAAAAGTACACCCATGGAGTTTTCAAGTTTTTCTTCCGACTCCTAAAATTGAAAAACACCGGAAGCTCCTATACCGGACTCGTTAAAATTTAACAAGAAAGGACCCGTTCAATTTGAAACAGAATGCTTCCACTTCTTCTCTAGGGTTTGAATCTTAACCATGTTGACTCATCCTAAGGATGAGCTTATAAACAAGCAAATGTTATCCTCCTCAAGCTTGTCAAAAATAAAGAGGTACTTGCCGTAAATGGTGGGGGAAAAGAGAGAAAAACGAACCTGTTTGTTACATTTTGATTATTCGGAAAACCGTTAACCACTCTTGAACATGACACTTTTGTTCACCTGGGTTGGGAAAATCCTTTGCCTAACAGTTAATAAAACCATATTGAAAGTCTTTAGCCAGTTTCTGGGTATTAGCTTTGGGTCGATTGTCACCAAGCCATCTTCAGTGTCGTTATGTGTTCAAGAGGACGGTTCAAATAAACCATTCATCTGCAAAATATCTGTCATCCATTTTGACCATCCCTGAGTCAGTCCTTGTCAATATATTTTCAAAACTTGATCTATCATTTCGTGTTGTGGGCTGGCCGTGACGACTTGATCTTCTTCATCGACGATGACTGTTTATCTGGAAACATCGCGTGTGAGCCTTGAATGCATGCTTCAATGAAGGGTTTTTCTTCTACTTATAGGGTTGGCCATATTGAATCTGATGAATGATTCCATGATATGTTCGACTTCAGCTCATTCATTCACATTTCATGGATTGTACTGAGTTCTTTGAGAGCCATTGACATTACTGGTGGTTGCTCTTACACTTGTTAAAAGTTTACATTATTGACTGGTAATCAAGTGGTTTCTACCATGTTCGACTTCGACACATTTATTCACATGGATAGAATCGTACTGGTTCGAGAAACGGAAATCAAGACCCTAGATCTAGTTTCTACCATCCAGGCTACGAGGAATTTTTTTAATCATTTATAAAGTGGACTATTCATAAACAGATGGCTGTGTCCATGCTGTGTCTACATATGTCTATACTGTTGATGTATTTAAAATCGTTCCTGTATCAGAACAATTTAGATCAGTTTTCTAATTAGTTTTTGATCTGAGTATGGGAATGCCTACCTCAGTGATGATATGATTACATATATATATTTTGCATTGAATTTTTTTACAAGTTTCGACTGAGGTGTCCACATGAAGATCCTTGAAATGATAAAGTACTTCACTCTTCGTATATGATAGACTTCATGTTCATCTATTCCAAACTTCGCACTTTAGGGGGCAATCTGTTACACTAAAAATTGTCACCTTGACATTCTGCTGACTGTATGAGCTCATTAACACTCATACATGCCTCCTCTGCAAGTCTTACAACCTTTACTCCTCATGTAAAGCCCTGAAACAGGAGGAAAAACCCTAAAAATCTCTGAAACTTTGGGTACGCAGGTAACATGAAGCCTTCCTGCGTTCCTAGCTTGGGTACGCAGGTAATACACTGCTTACCTGCGTTTTAGAACGTAGTTTTCCTTTGCAATGCCTGCGTACCCTCCTCAAAGTAAAAAAGGCGAGAAAGTAAAGTCAAAA
Organism: Pinus albicaulis; assembly: GCA_034641835.2. Taxonomy (NCBI): domain Eukaryota; kingdom Viridiplantae; phylum Streptophyta; class Pinopsida; order Pinales; family Pinaceae; genus Pinus; species Pinus albicaulis. The sequence goes on from CM076582.1 coordinate 927,857,536, forward strand.
AACTGATTTGATGTCAATTCTAGAAGGTTCTAGATGAGAATTTTTGGGGATGAGTACGCTTTGATAAGGTGCATGTATCCCTCACCTTAAGGAACTAATCCCTTGATGTGAGGAGTCTATCCCTTTGAAGGAGGATTCTATCCCTTAAAAGGTGGAATCCTAACCTCCTCATCTGCTCTATAAAAGGAGGAATTGGGTAGCCTCAAAGGGTTAAGTTTTTGGAGATTGAGATTTTGGAGGTTAAGTTTTTGGAGGTTGAGATTTTGGAGATTGAGGATTGGAGTTCAAGCTTTATGTTTGATTAAGTAGAAGTGTTGTTGAGATTTAGTCTTCTTTTTGTTGAGCTTTTGAGAGGAAAGATCACATACCTCTTTATGCTCCAGGAGGAAGAGTGCAAGACTTATCGAAGTAGAGGAGACTCCTGCTTCAGACCCCGGGAAGGCCTTTCAAACATCAAGGCTAAGGTTGTAAGGTTCTTCTGTTATTTTTAAGATTAATGCAATCAAGTTCTATTTTTCTCAATAGATTGTTGTTCGATTGTTTATTTCAATAAGCTGTCATTTGATCATTTATTTCATAGATTCCTTGATCACTATGATAAATATGTTTTATGATTATTTGTCATACAAGTGCTATTTAATATTTGCTTGTTTGTGATTGTAGGTCGACAAAAGACGACACTTTCTTGCGATGAAAGAAATCTTGTTGCAACATAAGGATTATTGTTGCGACAAAAGAGCTCTTGTTGCGACGAAGGAATATTGATGCGACGGAAGCTTTACGACCACAAATAAGCATTTGGATCTAAGGTAGGATCGAAACCTTTATAACATTTATCTGTAAAACGAATATATTTAGAGAAATACAAACTTAGTTGTTCGTTTGTTGCTAGATTGTATTCTGACACTAGGGAGATCGGTCTTGTCCGCAAGAATGATTTATCCGGACAACAGTATCATGATTGTTTCTTTGCTCTAACTTAATCCACACAATCAATTTTGTGAGGATGAAATAATTTACAGGCTAACAATAGTGTTAACCAAATTCTTTATATTTCTTCTAGATGAGAAGAAAACCAGGTTTTGTAGAGTGAAGGCCCATCCTATTCCAATGTCCTTCCTCTTACTACTCCACTTCATCCATTTCTTCCATTGCCTAAATCCTCAATGTCCACATTGGTCCCCTCCCATACTATAGGCACCATAGTCGTATCTTTTAGTAGTGAATCGTAACAGTCTCGCTTCAGTGTCTTGAAGGAGCTTGTGTGCGATAATGGAAAGTATTTCAAGAGAAAATTCTTTGAACAACTATCAAAGTTGTAGAAATTTTAATACAAATATGTATTTCCTAGATTCTCCTGATCTAAAAATTATATGCCACTATTAAATACATAATCGCTTCTACAAAATATTTGCGGAATTTAAAACACAACTGCCAATAGCAATATCATGAAGAAAGATCAATCACACATAACACAAATAATTTACCGGGAAAGCATAAAGCTAAAAACCCCACTATCTTCTATTATGTATTATATCATGGATCATGAAACAATTACATACAAAGCTCTAATCCAAGAGCGATTAGTACAATAGCTAACTGTCTCACACTATCATTATACAAAAATTGGCAAGTTCCTTAGCCAATTTACTGCCTCCAGACAACCTGCCGCCACTGCACAATCCCTGATGGTAAATAACCCTTGAATGATTGATTATTGCTTGCCTTGATGATGCAATCCTCATAGGCACATCCAATGTGTGTGTGGTTGCATGTGTACAACGGATAATGTCACAACTGATAGTTAATCTATCCCTTTCACCTACATCTCAACTGGGTCTCCATTGGATCTGACATGCATATAGTTAATGGTAGTAAATATTCAGTTGCATGTGAGACCATTGATTGCGAATTAATTAATATTTAATTCACTTGATCTCTCACTATTGTATCTGCAGTTACAACTAGCACAATTGAGTTTAACTCACTTAACTGAGTTAAACTACTTTACAAATCTCATAACTACACTTCCAACTTTGTTACAACTTCGAATCACTCAGTTACAACTAATTCCACTTGCATGTCCCACCACCCAATCTCTTAACTCGAAATTCCTTTCGCTGACTGATTTTCCACTTCAGTTAACTATTTCCAAGTGCTCATTGAGAATATATTATTTTCTATTGTCCAACTAATATTAAGGGATAATAATAGTCAACATGCATCTATAAATAAACATGCAATATATAAATAGAACTTGCACATACATCTATAAATAGACCTCATCTATAAATATAATTTTCTCATGCATCTATAAATAGACATCCACCTAAAAATAGCCTATGTGGGCCCCACCTAGTGTAGGAGCTTAATTTTCACTAGGATCAAGGATGTTGTTTTTGGATGCCAATTTCCCTTGTTATTGTTGCAAACTTCAACACTCCCTCTCAATGAGAAAGGAATTTATTTGCATGCGACATGCAACTCCATGCATGTGCCTTGCAACCTTTGCATGCAACACTTCTCTAGTGTTTCTCACACATGCAACCTTTGCATGCAACACTTCCGAAACTGAATAGCCTCCAAACAACTGAATTGATATAATGCATCTGTCATCAAAGTATTATGACTTCTGCTGGTACCAACTGCACATGTCTTCTGGATCCACTACGCTATTGACCTCTAAATCCATGCACTCTGCATTTTCTGCCAACTCTGATCTGCACTCCATTATCCGACACTGTCACTTTGATTTCATGTCCTCATGACTTCTGACTACATCAATCCAAATTATCATTCTACTGCTGCTATGTGGGCTCCTCGTATCCAGTTTGATTCACGAGATCCACACCATCTCAATGAATCCTTCCCAAAAATTTCTTCTTGGGATTATTCATGCATGTCGCCCCACCTATCACCTGGTGGTATAGTTGCATGCACTCCCTCTTCCCATCTGGCACAAAATTTATTTGCATGAGTGGTTGCTCCCAATCCATGATCCTCATCTTGTGGCTGCTCCACATCCTGAGGTTCACTCTTACTTGCATGCAAATCCAGCTCCCTCTCAATGGTCAATTGCATGAATTTCTCACACTTCCCAATGGTAGGAATATCTGTATAAATCCCATCTACATCAAGTATATAGAAATTCTTAACTCAAATCCCAACCTTCATGGCTTTCCCTATTTCTTTGTGTCGCAGGAAAACTTTTCCTTCACTAAAGACAACATCATAGCCTCTATCCTCTAACATTGCGACTGAGACTAAATTTTTCTTCAAACCTGGTACATGCATTACATATTTTAAATGAAAGAGTTTACCTGATGCCCTCTGAAAGGTAATGGTACCAATTCCAGTCACACTATATCGTCCATCATCGCCCAACTCAATATGCATATGGAGATCCTTCTCCTCCAAGTCACTGAAAAGTTTCTTATCACCCGTCATGTGCAAGGAAGCACCACTATCCAAGTACCACCCCGATCACAATTCACTTGACACCATGCATGTTATCAATGAGAAGTCAAGCTCAAATTGCGATGCAAGGGCCTCACTAGCTGCAGATCTAGCAGCTATCTTGTTCTTCTTCTTTTGTGGACAATTTGTGGCAATATGTCCAAACTCGTGACAGTGAAAACACTTCACTTTGGACATGTTGTGCTCCTTGCCATCTTCACCGGCCTCATATTTAGAATGTAATTTATTCCTCTTCCCCTTCTTCACCTTGGCAACCAAAGCAAAATCCTCTTCACCATCATACTTTGATGAAGATCCATCTCTGGTGTTATGCCTGAACTCCTCTTGCACCAGATCTGAACACAGTCGTTCCCAATCTAGAAATTTTCCTGTCCGTTGACAGAGTATTCATAACTATGCCAACTCTTAGGAAGTCATAGGAGAGAAAAAATCACCAAATCATTATTAGCAACACTTATTCCTACACTCCCAAGCTCATCTCGACATTGGACAAACTTTGTTAAGTATACCAGAATAGTGCCATTCTTTTCCATCTTGATCTTCCCGAGTTTATCTTTGAATGCCAATTTCCTATGGTCGCTACTACTTTGGAATAGATCCGTCAAAGCCTTCGACATAACATATGGTGTGGATTTCCCATGGAGGCTTGAGACAATGTGGTCTCGTACTCCCTCCAACAAGATCCTCCTCGCCCTTGCCACTTTCTTTTGCCATGCATCAAGTAATGCAACATCCGTCGAAGTAGGCTTAGGAACATCATTTTCAATGAATTCATTCAAGACATTATCTTTGAGCACTACCTCCATCCTTTCCTTCCAAGAAATGTAGTTCGAGCTTCCCTCGAGTGCATACTCTAACCTCAGGCCATTTCGATGTTAACTCAGCTGTAGCACCAAGAAAGTATTTCTACAAATTCAAATTCTTTCCACCAAAAAACTCAGCTCCTGCTTCACAATTGCAATCTCCTGTGCTCTGGTACCATGTAGAAATTTTAATAAAAAATATGTATTTCCTAGATTCTCCTGATCTAAAAATTATATGCCACTGTTAAATACAAAATCGCTTCTACAAAATCTTTGCAGAATTTAAAACACAATCGTCAATAGCAATATCATGAAGAAGATCAATCACACATAACACATATAATTTACCGAGAAAGAATAAAGCTAAACAACCCACTATATTATTATGTATTAAATCATGGATCATGAAACAATTGCATACAAAGCTCTACTCCAAGAGCTATCGATACAATAACTAACTATCTCACACCGACATACAAAAATTGGCAAGTTCCTTAACCAATTTACTGACTCCAGACAACCTGCATCCACTGCGCAATCCCTAATGGTAAAGAACCCATGAATGATTGATTCTTTCCTGCCTTGAATGTGCAATCCTCATAGGCACATCCAATGTGTGTGTGGTTGCATGTGTGCAACCGATAATGTCACAACTGATAGCCAATCTGTCCCTTTCACCTACATCTCAATTGCAGGGTCTCCACTGGATCTGACATGCATGTAGTTAATAGTATTAAATATTTAGTTGCATGTGAGACCACTGATTGTGAATTAATTAATATTTAATTTACTTGATCTCTCACTAGTGTATCTGCAGTTACAACTAGCACAACTGAGTTTAACTCAGTTAACTGAGTTAAATTACTTTACAACTCTCATAACTACACTTTGAACTCTGTTACAACTTCGAATCACTCAGTTACAACTAAGTCCACTTGCATTTCCCACCAACCAACCTATTTTTCGAAATTCCTTTAGCTAACTGATTTTCCACTTCAGTTAACTATTTCCATGTGCTCATTAAGAATAGATTATTATTTATTGTCCAACTAATATTAAGGGATAATAATATCCGACATGCATCTATAGATAGACATGCAATATATAAATATAACTTGCACATACATCTATAAATAGACCTAATCTATAAATATAATTTTCTCATGCATCTATAAATAGACATCCACCTAAAAATAGCTTATGTGGGCCCCACCTAGTGTAGGTTCTTAATTTTCACTAGGATCAAGGATGCTGTTTCTGGATGCCAATTTCATTATTTCTTGTTGCAAACTTCAAAAAAAATTACTTGGATTCAAGCATGCGTTTTCTACTCTCTTATGCTGAAAATCAAATGGGTAGGTTTAGGCAGTGAACAAAATTCTCAAAACCGTGCCCTAATGTACAATTGATAAATATTGATCTAATTGGAATCTTATGATTTTCTCCGTTCTACGTAACTACTGAACCACCATTAAAAAAATCGCATGTTTTACCCCTTTTCATTTGGCTCTTGCCTTTTAAGTCACCATTCCCATTCAATGTGGAATACCAACACCATGACTTGCACTTGAAATTATTCCAGAAAAAACCCTCATTCAACAAATATTACTTAGCTTGAAACATTTGGATGAAAACTAACATGATTCGTTACAACAAAATGAAGCCATGATGTGTCATTCCAACAATTATTATGACCAAAAAGTTCAACTTCGTGTATTTTATGAAGGTGACCTTGTTCTTTCCTATCACAAACCAACTTTGAAAGTTGGCCTCATGAATTTTTAGCATCGATGGTGTGGCCCATACATTGTCCACAATTGTCTTCCCAAGGGGGAATATGTCTTGGCCAATCATGATGGAATGATATTCCCCACCCATTAAGTAGGTTGTATTTGAAACTTTTCTACCCATGAAACTTATAGGCTTTGATCCCCACCTATAGATAGTTTATTTCATTGCACTTTTTTTTCGTATAACGATTTTTAATATACTTTGTGCCACACTTATCCTATTTCACTTATTTTCTATATAATACATCTTTCTATTTTGGACTTGTTGATGACACATTATGAGGACATTTTAATACAAATTTAGCTACATAGGCTATCTACACACCAAAACGCTAGAATCTTTTACTACATGGCGATATGTTCTTAATACCATAAAAAATAGGCTAAATATGATGTTATCAGTTTGTTAGCTGATGTTATCCAACTCTGCATTCATCACCTAATTGTCCATTTGGATTCACAACTTTTGATCGTCCAACTCAATGGTGTTTATCATGTCCATGATCAACATCTCTTCCACCGGTTCCTTCATATGCAACCCCTATACCGCCACTTCGACACCATTACCTTCATCCAATTTTTTTTGAAGGAGAAATCAATATGTCAATTCTCTAGCTAATCTTGTAATAAAGTTGTATATATCCTTTATTATACAAGAAGTACCATAAAATTTACAAGATAGTTAAGTGTCTCTACTGTAAATATATATGTGTGTGTATCTGTAATAGTACCATACATCATAATATTGCATGTACAAAGAAAGTAAGAAATGTTATATAACTATTAACATCATAAATAAATGTAATGAGTCAAATATCATTCGAGCAAAACATGTGCTACCAAAAAATCATCATGTCTATACATATATACATACATCCATACATACATACATATATATATATGTGTGTGTGTGTGTGTGTGTGTGTGTGTATGTGTGTGATACAAAACTTGTAAGTTGGAGACTCCATACACATGAAGCCCCATTGCTAGTGCAACAAATATAAAGGATTAATGCCCCAGAGTACATACATCCAACCTATCCTTCACTACTCCTCCTCCTCCAGAGGAGGCTTTATCCTAAACATGGGCTGGTGATTTTCCCCTAGACCACGACCTTGTACAGGAAACATTTATCACCTCAACTACTCCCTCTACGATTCCGGACTCTGCTATGCTTCGACTGCTCCGTTTTCTACTCCTAATTATAATATACCTTGGTTTCTACTTCCACCCAACAAAAAATATCCCACCACACTGTGGGAACAATACTCTAATTTTTGATAACTTGGGAGATGCCATCCTATGGGAGCCACATCCTCCACAAGACTCCCCAATCTTTGCTCTATCTTGAATAACTAGTCCTGTGTTGGAATCCCTGAAGGAGGAGGTAAGGATGGTGTTGCCTCGTGATCATGGTGTGCTTTCACACGTCTCTTTATCATCACCTACTCTACCTCCTTGGGTACATCCCATGGAACATCTTGCCTCGAGCGCACCGATACTGGTAGTTGGGGATTTATATCTGCACAAGAACACAAAAATAGTCAACCCATAATGATGTATATAAATGTGCATAACAGAATTATAATGAATAAAAGTGACTAAGGGTGTGGATAAAGATGTATACCCTTCTCTACCTAGGAATCATATGGTTATTTCAAGGAAATCAAGAAACATTTAAGCAAGAATTTATCAAATACTAATGATGGTTCTTGCATTATTCTATCAAATAATTCTAATTATTTGTTTATTCATTCTAAAAAAAACTTCAATGGCTTTAACTATAACAAATTACAAAATAGAAATAAGACTTGTATTCTAGTTCTAGCTGAAGAAAACTACTTTATACGAAAGAAGCAACTAAAACCATAAACTCATAATACTATTCTATATAAACTCAAGATTGAAATAAATTAGGGAGCAACATAATAAAAATCTAGCCTAATTCGAAGATCTTACACTAGTTAAAGGACTTTGAAATTTGAATTAAATATTGAGTAACAACGAACACTATCAAAGGAACAACACTACAAGAGAAAGACATATCATATACATCCCAAAGAAATAACATGTCAAAATAAATTATTACAGACTTTGTCATATAAGAAATAATGGATAAAATAAATTCTAAGAAATAACTTATCGATTAACTAAAAAACATCACCACTCATCCATCCAAGTAACGACAAAGAAAGGAGACTATATTCAATTGAGAACTTAAATTGATTTGTATTGCACAAAGAGACAATGCTTGTCTAGGGCAGCAGTACCGACTACCCAGGGTTCATCATGCCTGTTAAAACCTCAAATCAAATAATACAAAAGTAAACTTTGGAAATAGTAAATTTTTTTTATAAATCAGTGTTAGTGAAAGAGTAAAAGATACAATATGGTCTCTCTCATATTTTCACTTCCATTCTAGTAATCCCCATGTTAGAGCCAACTTGTAATATTTTATATTACATAGATATGTATATTGATATTTTACAAGATAAGGAATTACTTGAGAATCAAATATTCTCATAGAATTCGTTCTACTTTAGTAGAAATCTCAAATCATCGAAGAAGTTGAACATATGTTAAGAATAATTGATATATCAATATAGGAATATATTGCGATTCATATTTTGGGTCTTTAAAAAGAAGATAATCATTGAATGCAACCACTTCATGTTAACCTACAACATTCATGTTTTAGCACATTCTTGTTCCATATTTCGTTAGCTTAATCATTAAAAAAAAACTTTAATTTCTTTCATTATAATATGAATAAATTTCATCAAAAATTAGGTCATGATAAGCAAGAAACTAGATCCATGGATCAAGAAGGCTAATAAATAATACAATAAATGGAAAATAAAATAAAGAAAAATAAAACAATTATACCACCAAACAATAGTCAATTGACCCAAACACTGATTTGTCCGTTTGAGAAAAGTATAGATCCAATATGGTTAGCATCAATGGAGTCCTTGCAACACACTCTTCACCATGACATATTTCGTTCCCATTTTTAAAAAATTTCATTCGGGAGCTAATTTTAGCATGCACCTATATATTTTCACACATTTCTACATACCACTTTCATATCTTCCTTTTTCAAGTATTATTATGATATAGCACTCTCATTTGTGGTACTCTTAATTACTTATATGCAGATTTTGTGCATAATACCCCATGTTAATGAGGCTTCAACGGTCTCATCATAGTACGATGAATCAAACTAGCATATATACACTTTGTGTCCCTTCTCATATGCATTTAATTTTGTCCTTTTATCTCTATGAAACTAAACACTTCTATTTATTCCAGTACCCATAAATTCGTCTCCTATCAAGCTATGTGATCATAGGACTTGGCTTTGCATTTACCTACCCAACAAGGTTGTTCAAGTAGAATATTTGAATCATTTGGAAATCATGTTGACATTCCCTGTAGGATTATAATTCCATATAGTATTTCTCGCAACCAAATCTTCTCTTTGAAGTTGTGCCTTTGCTTACCTACCTCAGACTACCTTTCATTTGGTTTCCTTAGAAGTTGAATTATGAAGTTTCACATGACTTTCCACCCCCCCCATACGAATATGAGCCCTTAATTTTTATGTTTTTATTTCATCCACCTTCCCCCAAGAATACAACCTCCACAGGCCCACTCCTTCCCCTAATTTGATCGTCAACACACATGATCGCACCAAGGGCACATGTCTTTTCGTTGTGTTACTCCAAAAATATAAAACATAACACCCCCTTCACCTCATGCTACTTTGAGTAGTTGATACCACAATTAAACACCTGGGTGTTACATTGTTTGGAGCATTAGTATTGAGTCACTTATATAGGTTTGACTATAGTCTATCATTAATAATAGTTGTTGTTGTTTGCATTTTATTTTCCTCACCTACCCAGTACCCCTTTTCATTCTTTTATTTGTGTCATCAATGATAGGACTGACTGTCAATCATCATTAATATTGATCTCCATTTGTTCGACTATTTTTGTGCTTGGCACACTAATACCCCCATGACACCCTTTTTTCCATTTTTTTTATGTTAGTCTCCTTGGTTTCACTTGAAGTACCATATCTCTTTCACCACTTAAATGATCCTTGTCATTTTTTTCAGGGTTAGTCATCGTTATATATGCTTTGTTCAAAATATGTCATCCCCATTGATAAAATGACCTCATCCACCAGTACTCAAAGCCCCAAAATCAATACAAATCCTAGATATTCTCTTATTTTATGTACATCACTTATGAGATGTGCAATTCTGTCAACACTAACATCCATTATCCAAAATTTATGTCATGTCGCAGATCATTTTTTCCCTACTTAACCATTCCCTTATCATGGTTTTCCTTAGGGAGGACTAGAAGATACATAAGTGCTCTTAGATTTTCCATGCTTAGCAATTTTTTTACATCAACTTAATTTATTCATATGAAAATAAGTCACACTTGTTCTTGGTCTAGTTGTTATGTCTTCTTCCACCCATTGTGCACAAAACCTTAGGTTGGCTTGGGAGAGATATCAATCCTCCTTGATTTGGTCAACTCCATCCATGCTCAACTCCAACTACACTTGTTCACATGGTCATGAGTTGCATTGACCATATTATGGCTTGAAGACCAAAATATATGTATTACAATTGTATCTCCCTTCAATAGGGATACCTATTTTTAGTTATCGATCTTCATTTCCATCAATGTGACTCTTTCATTGCTCACTCAGATCAATAGTTACAACATCATCCATTTCAATAGATTTTAGAGATATAATATTGCATATGGTCTTCTATGACCACAATTATAAATTGTACTTTCCTTTGACATTTATCATCATCACAAGGCATACCCACTTCATTTATATCACGAAATTTTACAATATAAATATATGTCACTCATATTTATTAGTTTTCACATGTGATCACTCACTCAATCCGTTGGGTTCGCTTGACATATCTCACTCTCTTTCTAATTAGCATCTTCAATGGTTTATAGTTCAGTAGTTGTTGGAGCGGGGTCCCCTGGGGTGTACATTTTTGGGTTAATGTTGTCTAGGTTTTGTAGAACGCACTACACGCAAAGAGTCAAAAGGGCTTTGGGTCAGGTGAAAGTCCCTTAGTCATTGTAATGGTTTAAAGGGAAAAACCATGAGTCTCAAACCATGGTTTGCGACCATGGTATGTGTGTGCCTATGATAATATAAATATGTAAAGATTGAATCGAGTAAATATATCAATGAATCAAATATGAATGATTGTTTAATGTTTTGATCTAAGTTTGGGTTTGTCTGGGTATAAAGGCTCTTGTTGGCCGTGTGGGTGGAGACCTAAGTCCTGGCTGTGTGCGGACTCTGCTATTGTGTGCACAGAAGGATTGAATGTACTGAATTGAAATATCACTTAATAAATAAGGCATTTTTGGTGAACCTAGATTCTTATATGGTTGACTGTCTTGATTATCTTTTATTTTCTTTAAGATCTGAATCTCTTCTATGTTGCGTATTTACTTCTATTAATGGTTAATTTCTTATGTGTGAAAAAAATAGTTTATGTAAGATGAATAGATTTGAATAAAGTATACTTAATTACTGTGCACACAATGTATTGGAGTATTCTAGGATAATGTACAGAAGGCTTAGATCTATTGACTATGCATGCACACAATTGTTACATTATCTTCTATAAGTATGATTAGGACCACTACATCAAAATCATCCTCAGGGTGTAGAAACCTGGTTCCAACACCCCCCATACTGCTTTGGGTGAGACTTTGATTTGCGCATGTAGATCACTACCGAAAGGGCCAGTATTTGGAGGGTTTTGTTGGTTGTGCAATAACTTCGAACCTCGGTCATGACTCCTCATGCCAATAGATGGTTCTGTTGTTGGGATTAGGATCATTTTGAGGGAGATTTGATGTATTGGCATCAGACAAAGAATGAATTACAATATTGGCTTGATAAGAAGATAATTGAATTTGCGATCCAAAAGAACATAAGCTCTAAATTGTCTACTGAAGATTGGGCACAGAAGTATATTTACATAGAAGTCCAAGATATTTTATTTGCTTCTTTTGCAACCGAGTTGCATGAGTGGTTGTCTCAACTTACTGAATTTTAGACCTGCACAAAGGATGACACGATCACTCAGTCGACCTCGGAATTGGTACAACAATTAGAGAAAACTAGCAACAAGATCACCCACGCGATAGATAATTGGATCACTTGTGTTCTGGGAGGATTTGTGACTAAATTTGATATTGATCAGTTTGTATCTTATTCTAAAGCGGAACGAAGATTTTTCAAGGGTCCTAGAGGTAATTTCCTACACTCTTTGAAGCTATGGATTAAAATTCCATTGTGTGAATAGGGTACTATGTGAAGTCATATTGACTGAATGTCCCATAGAGGCCCGACTACTTGCAGTGGAAGAATTTACAGAGTAGATCTAGAAGAAGGGTTTGTTTATAGTCCTCTCAAAGGTAGATCTGACAGTGATGAAGAATCATAAAGTAGTAGCTCTGGTGAATCTGCATCGCATTCTGAAGAAGAATTATTGCGATATGAGAATAGTCTTGAGTCGTTAGCCATAGTTAAGATCCCATCCACTCCACTTCCAAGCTCATCTCACTCTAACAAGTCATCCACTCCACCTCCACCTCCACCACTAGGAAATGATATGGTCACCTCCATCAAGTTACCTAATTTCCGTGGTATTGGGAACGAAGACACGACCAATTCTGGTTTGTTACTGATGCTATATGGACAATGCAACATGTTAATAATGAGGATGTTAAGAAAGCGCAATTGGCCACTTCTTTTCAAGACCACGCGCTTGATTGGTACATAAGGTATGTAGCGATGAACCGTAGTGCAACTATTGATAACATGTAGGCTACACTAAAATAGCAATTCAGGAAACTGAAATCATTTGCGTAAATTGTAACTGAGTTGAAGGAGATTCACCAAGAATTGAACGAATCCGTATGGGATGTGGATCAAAGGTTGAAGCACACTATCAGGGATGGAGGATTTACTATTGATGACACCCAACAAAAAGAATGGTTTATTGCCATGATGCTATCGCATGTTCACTAGCCCTTAATTCAGCAGAAGATTACCACATAGGCGAAGCTGTAGAGATTACAAAGAAGATGCAAGCTTCATCGATACCAGCTGCGCAGATCGGAACCTAGCAGATCCAAGGCCAGTTGGAGGCGATGCACTTAGAAATTCAGAGTCTACGCAAAGATAAAGGTAAGGAGGCATGCACAGATTTATGGTGTATACGCTTCAAATTTGCTAGGCATCACAAGGATTAGTGCCCTGTATTAAATGACTATCTGCAAGCTGGAGGACTAAGCCCACTGAATAGCGCGGCTAGACCAAGTGGAACTCCTATGTTATGGTGCGATATTTGTCAATATATGGGTATGTATATGATAGACTACTGTCCTAGGATTGGTAAATTTACGCTTGAGCTAAAGCAACCTCTTTGCAAATTTTTCTCATCGTTGGGACATGACAAACAACACCGTAACAACGTTGATTTGATGATTGGCCGAGCTGACATATATAGGATGCACACTGAACCTACCTCACCAACATCACCATTTGGGTGTGGTGGATTCCAAAATAGAGGATGTTGTCTTTAGGGGTCCTAACCCTAGTTTAGAGTTATCGCACAACCAACAAAACCCTCCAACTACTAGACCTTTCAGTAGTGACCCGCTTGCGCAGCTCAAAGTCTCACCCGAAGCAGTATGGGGGGGTGCTCGAACTAGGTTTCTGCACCCTGAGAAATATTTTGACGTAGTGGTCCTAATCAAACTTAGTGCATATAATCTAACAAATGTGCGCATGCACAGTCAATAGATGTAACCATTCCACAAATTATCACATAATAGTTTACTATATTTTGCGAATAGTAATCAAGTATACTTAAATAAGATCCATTCATCTAACATCAACTGATATTCATGCACATAAGAAATTAACCATTAATAGAAGTAAATACACAACACAAAACAAATTTAGATCTTAAAGAAAATAACAGATAATCAATACAACATATTGCATAAAAATACAAGTTTGCCAAAAACGTCTTCTTTATTAAGAGATATGAAATTCAGTACATTCAATCCTTCTACACACACAACCAACAAAGTCCACACACAACCAGCAGAGCCTGCACACAGCCAACATAGCCTGCACACAACGAAGACTTAGGTCTCCGCGCATACAACCAGTAGGATCCTTTCTACCCAGACAAACCTAGACTTAGAACAAAAAATTAACAACAACCTTACATCATTGACATAAGACGTCCTTTCTCTACTTAATCCTTACATATTTATACTATCTAGATGCACACATATGATGGTCTCAAACGATGGTTTGACACTCATGGTTTTTCCCTTTAAACCCATTACAATGCTTAAGGTACTTTGACCCACCCCAAAGGCCCTTTAACTATTTGCACGTAGCACATACAACAAAAATTAGATAAAATTAACCCAAAATTGTACCCCATGGGACCTCACTGCAAGAGGCCCCCAACACAATCTCGTGACTCACCTCGAGTCACTACGGGGTGGTCACCTTCATCTTTTCTTTCAGTGCTTTGACAGAGCTCTATAGTGGCATGATGACTTCAACGTTCTTTGCGGCAACATCTTGCGCTTCATCAACCAATTTTTTTGTTGTTGGCCGCTCAACTACCAAATTGATGCTTCACTATGTTTATTGGAGGCCTTTGAGGGTTCCATTAAGATTTTGTGAGAGCTGCAGGGCTTCCTCAGCGCAAGGTTGCATCCTTGTTTCCAATAGCTGCTCTCAGCGGCGCAGGTTTTCAATATCTGTTTGAATTTCCTTGCCTTCATGAAGCTAGAAAAGTCTCCGCACTATTACTAGAGTGGGCACCGCCATCCTAATCTCGGTAAACTGCTGTTCCTTAATGAAAAGTTCATTTCAAAACTTATATACCATCGAGTCATTCTAAACTACTGTCCAAACACCCATGGCTTCATCCAATAACATTCCACATTCTGTCACTGTGGCTACTACACTATTTGTGGAAACGTTTAACTCTGCTGCACACTACTCTCTGACCTCCGCTGGTGTCTCTGGTTGGAGCTTCATCTCTAGCTCGACGATCTGTTGCTTAAAGTATGCTCGAACGGTCTGAATCTCTATGCACGATGCCTTGAGTGCAATGAAAAATCTCTCTTATTTCGTTGTTGGCACAACTGATGCAGGGAATGTGACTGCTGGAAGGTCACTGCACACTTGATTGATCATAAATTCCAATGCAGCACACCGATTCTCAGCTGTGCGGCATGCCTCTTTTGATGTATGCTGCTTTTGCTGCAACACTATTTCTTGTTGTTGAGACTCGTTGGCCACGTGGAAGGCACAGGCCTCGCGGTACTGCATTCATCCACTATCATGCTGTGGATCACATGGAGATTTCTACCTGGTAGCACTGACTAATCAATGCTAATATATCCGCATGCTCGTAGGGAAGCGCGCAAGGTAGGTGGCTCAAAGATGATGGCTGGCACGGGGATCTAAAGCAAGAGAATATATAAAGGAGATAATAACACCGTGTTGATTGGTCGTGCACTTGTCTATCTGAAGCTGGAGGTTGTCACGCTTGCTTGTAGCTAGCTGGGTTTCTTCATGCTCTCTTGTATTACGCTTGCTTGCATTTTGAGCTCTTGGATGCCCAACTGTACTCCTTTGAGCACATATTTGTACTACGTTCCATGTCAGTCTAGATATCCTCCATGGAAGACTTCAATGTGTTCTCAATATCTTTGAAGCCATCCTCAATGATAGTGAGGTCCTCTGTGTCTGCCAACTTGGACCCCTTCCTTTTCTTGTACAGACCCCCAATGGCCTGAGAACCATGCTTAGTGCTTTTAGCAGTCTGCGTATCAAGACCCTCAGTGCCTGCACCATATTTTTATATATCCTTCTCCAAGTCTATTTTTCCCCCATCGTAGTAGACTCTAGGTCTGCTTCTGTGTCTTTTCATTTTTTTGTGTGTATCCTTGGTGGTTCACGGCTTAGTCAGAGTCTTCAACACTGATGAAGATGCACCCCCAATGGTGTGTGGCTTTAGCCAGGGAGGTGACCATTCTGCCATGACGCGCACCAGGTCATCCTCCATGACTGGGTATGGTAGGTCATACCAGACACCTTCTACAATTCCATTTGCGTAGATGTGCACGTTGTGGAATTTAGCTTTGAAATCTACAATCAACTTATCCTTTTCATACAAGGTTGGTGATAACCTTGGCTTGGACTGAATAGCCTAGAAGAG
This sequence comes from Pinus albicaulis, assembly GCA_034641835.2. NCBI lineage: Eukaryota > Viridiplantae > Streptophyta > Pinopsida > Pinales > Pinaceae > Pinus > Pinus albicaulis. The sequence continues at coordinate 927,873,936 of CM076582.1, forward strand.
CACAAACTTGAATAGTACCCATAATTTTTTTTTCTCTGTGACTCTGGTGGGGATCTTCGAGTTCCATATGGTTGCGTAGTGCGCGTCTTCGCACATATAAGACTCTATATCAGTGAACTATGTATCTTGAGGTGTTTTCTAGCCAATGAGTGCAATAAGGAGTAGTAAACAGGCATAATAAAAGTGTTTCCCCTCCTCTTGTGCCTTGTGCACATTCTCCAGGAGCTCTGTGCACAGGTACTAAGCCCAGTTATACTGTATGTCCTTCTCGCACTGCCCAACTAAAGAAATTACATGGGATGGGCCTTCCTTTCGTCGACACTTCCTCATCATCTTGTAGGTGAGGCTGATCGTGCCAAATTGTACTGCGGGGTCACTGATTTCGCTGACAAGATATCCAAAAGTGTTACATGATACCTTATATTCTTTCTTGACTTTGCATGTAACTCTCTTCTCCTGTCCTTTTCCTTCAAAGACTGCCACAGTGTCTGGTCCCTGGCTGGGAAGGTTAGTGATGCCATGTATCAGATCGAAATCAATTGGAATGCACTTGCCGAGCCACAAATAGTCATCGTGAATGAGCACGAGAAACTGTCGCATGGAGATGCCATTAATTGGGTTGCACCCAAAGTGTGGAATATGTAAGATGTTTAGTAATACTGATTTTTACAGGCCCGACACCCATGGCTTTGACTCAACTCTGACTACTCCAGCGTTGCGGGGGATCTGCTCTAAATACATAGTGGGCATGATCTCTAAGAATTTCTCCTGGTCTGCTAGGTCCAAATCCTCGGAATTTTGACGAACAAATGGCTTTCCACAGGTACATTCTCTGGGAGGAACGAAATATTGGTATAACCACACTTTATCAAGATCCTTCGGGACCTTCACAGAGGCTTTGCGTGGAGCGACATACGCAAGCAACTGCAAAATGATATCTACAACTCCTATGACATTCTCCTCCATGATAGTTTTAGGCAAGTCCGCCATAAGCTTCTTCTGGTGCTTTGCAGTAGTTGAGCGTGACTTTTTGGGTCTTCTCACAGGGTGACTTCTGGGAGCCCGAGGACTGTCCCTTCTTAGCTTTGGCTTGTGTAGGGGTCTCTGCAGCTGGCTACACAGAAGGGGTAGGCTTAGTTGCACTTATGCTTGGTGGAATAAAACCTTGCAGCGCAACTCCTAATCAAAGCGTAGATCAAGGCCAGACATGATCTGTGGACAATATTTGGATAAAAGAGAGAACAAATCATAGAAATAACATATAAAACAAAGGGAACTAATGCGACCCATTCAATCATATTTATAGCGCAGGTGCCTTTTAAACAATCTTTTGTTCATTAATATAGCCCCATAAATGCTAAAAAGGTTCCATATTTGGCATAATATCTTCATTAAATGCAAGTTATCCACTCTTCCAAATGGTAAGAATGCTGTCTTGTCTAGATTTACGGTTCCAACGGCTATATTCTGGCACCTCTGCGACCCAGTCAACCTTCTCGCGCAGCTACTGTGCGCGTGTCACGCTTGTCTATGCATTCGACATCCTTGCTGTAGAAATCCATATTTATGGCCATATAGTCATTTGGTGCGTGCAGGGAGAGGGTTATCCTTGTATGATTTCAATCGAATTCCATTGATATAGTTAGGAAGGTTTTCACCGCTTAATTTTGCCAGGTGTATCGCACCTTTGTCTGTGATTTCCTTGACAATATATGGTCTAAGTCAATGCATATTTAACTTCCCTAGGTGTCACACAAACTTGTTGTTATACAACAAGACCAAATACTCTTCCTTAAAGACCTTTTTTCTAATGTTCTTGTCATCCCAAGCCTTTCGCGTGCCTTTTACACCTTCTCATGGAAACCTGAAATGAATTGGTATTCTTCAAGAGTGACCAACTGTGAAAAGAATTATTCCATAATATGTTTCTCTACCATATTAGTGAACGCTGCAATGCGCAAACTTGGGAAAATATACTCCATTGGCATAAAAACTTCTTGCCCATACACCATTCTGAATGGTGTCTTTCCTGTCAACTTCTTACATGTGGTTCTATATGCCAAAAGAACCGTAGGTATGCACACATCTCAATCATTTCGATTAGCATTGAAAATCTTAGTGAGTGCAGTCTCTAATATATTATTAGAGGTTTCCACCACACCATTCGCCCGTGGGTGATACAAAGTACTCTTCTGATGATGAATCTAGAATTCTTCCGTCAGAGCTTCAATAGTTTCATTGAAAAAGTGTGTACCCCAGTCGCTCATTAAAATCTTAGGGCACCCAAACTAAGTCAAGATGTTCTAAAAAGTGCACAACTGTGTCTGCACTACAATCCTTCACAGGCTTAGCCTCAGCCCATCTCGTCACATAATCCGTCGTAGTGATTATGTAATGCACACTTGTCTTCTTTCCTGGAGGGTCAGTAGGTCCAATAAAATCAATGGCCCATTTGTCAAAATATTGAAACTCAATTTGTGGATGAAAGGGCATCTCATCTCTGCGTAAAAGTTTTCCTGTCCTTTGGAATACGTCAGAAGCATGGTAATAGGCACATTGTGCGTCACTGTGCACCGTGGGCCACCATAAGCCAGCTCGCAGAATCTTCTGCACAATTGCTTTCCCTGCATAATGACCTCCTGCAACCCTTCCATGAGCCTCAAATAAGATAGTTTGTCTCTCAAATTCCAACACATATCATCGCAGGACTTCATCTGCACCCATCTTGTATAACTGATCGACAATTAGAGTAAATTAGATGTGTGCGTGACCAACCCTTTTTTCTGTTGCAACATATATTCCATGGGCACACTTCTAGTGTTCAGAAAATGAATAAAATCCACAAAATGATAATGAAATACCTTTATAGAAAATAGCTATGCATCTGGTAAATCGTCTTCCAAACTGGTTGGCTCTTCTCTGCTTTCAATGCATGATAAATGGTATGGCCTAGCATTCAGTTTCCCAGGTTTCAAAATTACTTCAAAGTCATACTCCTGAAACAACAACAACCATTGGAAGATATCCCCCCCCCCCATTAAAGGATTATTGACCAGGTAACTCAGATCAGAGTGGTCAAGAAACATCTTAAAGTGGCCTCCCAATAGATAGTGGCGGAATTTATGTAGTGCGTATACCATAACTAATCATTCCCTCTCTATAGTCGAGTAATTACACTCCACACTCGAAAATTTCCTATTTGCAAATGAAATAGGGTGATCAATCTCCCCGGCTCCTAGATGCGCTAAAATAGCTCCTAGCGCAATGTAGGAGGTATTGACGTGTACATGGAATACCTTTGTCCAATCTGAGAAGACCAATATGGGCATAGTGATGATCTTCTCCTTAAGAAATTCAAATCTCTTTTTGAAGTCTTCGTCCCGAGATAATGAGGTATCCTTCTTCACCAATTTCTCTATGGGCATAGTGATCAATGTGTAGCCTTTAATGAACTTCCGGTAATACCATTTATGCCCCAAAATTGAGTGTAACTGTTTGACATTTGCACGAAATTCCAGGTTAACAATAACAAAAATATTTGCGGGACCCACCATCAATCCTTGCTAACAAACAATATGACCGAGCAAGTTCTCGAATGGCAAACAAAAGATGCACTTTTTCAGATTGAGCAAAATCTGATACTTCCGACAAGTATCCAATATCAGGTGTAGAATCGACATATGTTTCTTCAATAATCCAAAGATAGTGCAATCATTAAATTATACTTCTAAGAACTTATGGATGTATTATTTAAACAAAGGAACTACCACGCGCGAGAAGATAGCTGACACATTCTTCACATCGAATGGCATGACTATATACTGAAAGGATCCTCATTCTGTCATAAAGGTTGTCTTGCTTCTATCTTCCGACGAGATTCTGATCTGGTGATATCCTTAGAAACCATCTGTAAATGAGTAAAATTCCTGTCCTCCTACATTGTCTAGGATTTCATCAAAGAATGGGGTCAAGAATGAGTCAATTACGCAAGCATCATTCAATTTGCATAGATCCATGCAAATCCTTATTTCTCCCTTAGTTTTCTTGTCCTGCACTACCATAGGACTCACCCAATTTGATTCCTCCACTGGTGTTGTGATTCCTGCAACAACCATTTTCTCTAAATCACCTTTAAATTTATGCTTATATTTGGGATTAAACTTATACAGGTGTTGATTCACAGGTCACACATATGGTTTCAAGGTAATATTCACCACCCTGAGATCTCCTATGATCCCATTTAGTTCATAAAATTTTGTAGGAAACAAGTCCTAATATTCAGTCAATAGCTCGATGACCTTTCCAACCATATCATCATACTAGTAGTCCCTGATCTTTGCTAATTTAGACTATTCCTATGTGACAATATTAGCTTTTTGAATCTTCAGAGGCTTAGTTACATCAAGTGACTCAATCATAGGGCCAACAACTGCACGTTTTCCATCAGACTCAGGGATCGTAATGTTCCTTGGATCTTCCTCATTATCTTTAACTGATTAATTTCAACATTTAACTATGTCCTTCATTTTCACATCCCATACTGGCAAGGTGAGCTCCACCTTCCGTTTTGTGGTATCAAAGATGACCTCTTGAATATCCTGTAGTGCCTCATCTAGGTATTCAAACCCACTTTCAAAACTAAAGGTCAGGATAAAACTTTATGTCAGCGCAATTCATTCATTGGTTCCTTGTCACAACTCAGTTTCAAGATATTGGTCTGTAGGCACCTTCCCCAAATTGTGGATAAACATGTGCACCCATTCTAGCTTTGGTTCTTTGCCCCATGATTCAGTCCATCTATCCAAATGTCTGTGCAGGTCAATTTTTCCATAATATATCTCTTCCATTCTGGTATTTGGATGCTCAAGTTGCAGACACATCATGTGGGTGCATTCTTCCTAGTTAGCCAAGTTTCCCTTTTGTGTCTGCCACCAGCGTGCTGGGGTTGAGCGCAACACTATATTAAGCATGTGGAATATTTGTTCTCCTGGAACAAATTTTTCAAGTTATCCTAAAAACAAGTTAATATTATTTAGACCATCATAATAAAGAAATTATTGTAACTATGAGGATATGAACCGAAGGGCTTTCGTCACGCGGTTGTAGCGCAGTGTAGATACTTCATGCAACCGGTTCTGCCAGATCTCCAGTTCCTCATATGAATATGAAAAAACAAGAACTATCCTTCTCCCAGTTGATTCATCCATCAGTTTTTGGGTTGATCCAATATTCGTCTCACGCAGTCAACTTATAGATATGATCAACATCATCTTCTACGTGCACCGACTTTGTATATCTTTTTCCTTCTGCAGGATCTAGGGGAACCACAACTCTAGTTCCATTATTCTCGAATACCATACTTCTGCACTTAATATTGATGATTCCACCCATATCAATAGCCCAATATAAACCCAAAAACGTGGGATAAGGTTCAGTATCATCCACAATCTATATAACTTCAAAGTCTGTGAGCACCTTTACTCCTTCGATATCTACTACAACCTGCGAGAGTCTGCCTAATGGGATAAAATTTTGCTGATTTTCCATGCGCAGTTGGATCATGGACCATTCCAACTTAGGTTCTCCCATTCGTTGCCAAGTATGTTTTGGTAAAACATTCGCATCAGATCATAGATCCAAAATGACCTAATCCATCTCATATGCACCAATCTGAGCAGTCATGTGCATCTCTCATCCGATTCTTCTTTTATTATTATAGATCTTGTTAATAATGTTATGTTCCATCCCGGGCTTTTCTTTCTTTGCAAATTTTTCTATTAATGTTTGGAGGTTCTTGTCTGCCTTCTTATTGCGCAACAATTTGGTACAAGCCTGTAGAAAGGGATGTATGTCTTCCTCTACTCCAACCACGTCCATAGGTTTGCTCGATGATGAGGCCCCTTCTTCTGCGAAACCCTTTTTCGTGCTATAAGTTGAATCATTCCTTCTTCTTAGGTGCTTTTCAGATCCAAAGATTAGTCTCAGGCTTCTTCCCTTTGTCTTCACCAGTGGCTGCACCACTCCTAGTGACAACATTCACACTTGGGTTCTTCTTCACACAAATATTCTCTTACCATCTGAATATTCTAATTAGGATTATGCATTTTCTTTTCCTGCATCTTTGCAATCAAAATAGGGCACTCTTCAATAACATGATCAAATTTCCTACAATAGCTGCAAGGCTGTCGTGCTAGATTTGGCCAGTCATACGCATAATAACCTGCATATCCACAATTGTAGCAAATGAGCTGCCCCCTTCCTAGACCAACCCCTCCTCCTCTTCCTTGTCCTCTATTTTGGAATCCACCACGCCTAGATGGGGATGCTGGTGAGGTAGGTTTAGCATGCATCCTATATGGGTCAGCTCGGTCAATCATCAAATCAAAGCTGCAACAATGTTTTTCATCATGTCCCAATGATGAGAAAAATTTGCAAAAAGGTTTCTTTAGCTCAGGAATATATTTACCAATACTCGGATAGTATTCTGTCATATGCATACGCATAGCTTGACAAATCGAGCACCATATCGTAGGAGTCCCACTTTATCCAGTGCGCTCTTCAATGAGCTTGGTCCTCCAGGTTGCAGATAATCATTGAATATAAGGCACTGATCCTTGTGATGCCCAAATTTTTTTTATCGTATACACCATACATATGTGCATGACTCCTTACCCTGATCTTTGTGCAGACTATGAATCTCTAAGTGCATCACCTCCAACTGGCTTTGGATTTGCTGGGTCCCGATATGCACAACTAGTATCAGTGAAGCTTCTAGCTTCATTGCAACCTTTATGGTTTCACCCTGCGTGGAAATATTCTCTTGAATCAGGGGTTGGCGTAGATGTGGTAGCAACATGGAAATAAACCACTCTTTATGTTGAGTGTCATCAATAGTAAATTCTCCATATATGATTGTGCGCTTCAACCACTGATCTGCATCCCATGCAGATTCATTCAATTCTTGGAGAACCTCCTTCAACTCAGTTACACATTGTGTGAACGAATTTAACCTCTTGAATTGTTCTTTTAGTGCATCCTTCAGATTATCAATAGTTGCATTAGGGTTTATCGCTACATACCTTATGCACCAATATACTGCGCGGTCTTGAAAATAAGTGGCCAGCTGCGCTTTCTTAACATCGTCATTATTAACCTGTTGCACTGTCCATACATCATCAATAACAAACTAGAATTGGTCTGTGTCTTCGTTACCAATACCACATAAATTAGGTAACTTCATGGAAGCGACCATCTCAGCGCCTGGTGGTGGAGGTGGAGGTGGAGTGGATGACTTGTTAGAGTGATATGAGCTTGGAAGTGGAGTGGATGGGATCTAAACTATGGACAAAAACCCACCTCTACCTCCACCTCCAAGTGCTGAGATGGTCGCTTGCATGAGTTTACCTGATTTTCGTGGTATTGGGAACAAAGACACATACCAATTCTGGTTTGTTGTTGACACTGTATGGACAACACAACAAGTTAATAATGACGATGTTTAGAAAGTGCAGTTGGCCTCTTCTTTTCAAGACCATTAGCTATATTGGTACATAAGGTATGCATCGATGAACCCTAATCACTCTATTGATAATCTGAAGGCCGCACTAAAAGAAAAATTCAAGAAACTGAAATTTTTTGCGTAATGTGTAACTAAGTTGAAGGAGACTCACGAAGAATTGAACGACTCCGTATGGGATGTGGATCAAAGGTTGAAGCGCACTATCAGGAATGAAGGATTTACTATTGATGACAACCAACACAAAGAATGGTTTATTTCAATGCGTCTATCGCATCTGCATCAATCCTAAGTCAACAGAAGATTTCCATGCAGGGCGACACCGTAGAGATTGCAATGAAGCTAGAAGCTTCGCTAGTACCAGCTACGCAGATCGAAACCTAGCAGATCCAAAACCAATTGGAGGAAATGCACTTATAAATTTAGAGTCTATGAAAAGATAAAGGTAAGGAGGCATGCACAGATGTATGGTGTATATGCTTCAAAGTTGTCGGGCATCACAAGGATCAGTGCCCTATATTCAATGATTATCTTCAAGCTATAGGATCAAGCCCGCTGAAGAGCGCGGCTGGACAAAGTGGGTCCCCTATGTTATGGTGTGTGATTTTTCAAGGTATGGGTATGCATATGACATAATACTTTCCAAGGATTGGTAAATATATTCTTGAGCTAAAGCAACCTTTTTACAAATTTTTCTCATCACTGGAACATGGCGAACAACACCGTTGCAACTTTGATTTGATGATTGACCGAGCTGACCTATATAGGTTACATGCTAAACCTAGCTCACCAACATCCCTGTCTGGGTGTGGTGGATTCTAAAATAGAGGATGTTGGCTTGAGGGGTCCTGACCCAGGTTCAAAGTTATCATGAAACCAACAAAACCCTCCAACTACTGGCCCTTTCAGTAGTGATATGCTTGATAAGCTCAAAGTCTCACCCAAAGAAGTATGGGGGGGTGCTAGAACTAGGTTTTTTCACCCCAAGGAATATTTTTATGTAGTGGTCCTAATCAGACTTAGTGCAGATAATCTAATAGATGCGTGCATGCACAGTCAAAATATCTAACTCTTTCGTATATTATCACATAATACTTTACTATATATTTGCACATAGTAATCAAGTATACTTCAATCAATTCCATTCATCTAACATCAACTGATATTCATGCACAGAATAAATTAACCATTAAAAAAAGTAAATATGCAACACACAACAGATTCAGATATTAAAGAAAATATAAGATAATCAATATAGTAGATCACATAAGAATTCAGGTTTTCTAAAAACGTCTTCTTTATTAAGAGATATGCAATTCAGTAGATTCAATCCTTCTGCGCACACAACCAATAGAGTCTGCACATAACCAAGAATTAGGTCTCCACACACACAACCAGGAGGAGCCTCTCTACCCAGACAAACCCAGACTTAGATCAAAATATTAACAACAACCATACATCATTGACATAAGATGTCTTTACTTGACTTAATCCTTACATATTTATACTACCTATACATGCACATACCATGGTTTTTACCTTTAAACCCATTACAATGCTTAAGGGGCTTTGACCCACCCCGAATCCCATTTCATTATTTGCACGCAGCGTTTACAACAAAACTTAGACAAAATTAACCCAAAATTGTACCCTAGAGGACCCCCCTCCAATAGAGGAAGAGGAGGGGCTGGTCGAGGAAGGGGGAAACTAATTTGCTACAATTTTGGAGATGTGGGTCATTATGTGCGCGACTGTCCAAATCTAGCATGATAGTATTGCAGGTAATATAGGAAATTTGATCATGTTATTGAAGATTTCCACGTTTCGATTGAAAAGATGCAAGAAAAGAAAATGTAGAATCCTACTTAGAATATTCAGATGGTAAGAGCAGAGCTACGTGAAGAAGAAACAAGTGTGAATGTTGTCACTAGGAGTGGTGTAGCCACTGGTGAAGACAAAGGGAATAAGTTTGAGACTGATCTCTAGATCCGAAAAGTGCCTGAGAGGAAGGAAGGATTCAACTTACAGTGCGACAAAGAAACCTTTGTAGAAGTGAAAAAGGGTTTCGCAGAAGAAAGTGCTTCATCATCAAGAAAACCTATGGACATGGTTGGAGCAGAGGAAGAGATAAAGCCCTTTCAACAGGCTTGTATCAAATTGTTGCACAATAATAAGGCAGATGATAACCTCTAAGAATTTATAGACAACTACGTAGAGAAAGAAAAACCCCAGATGGAGTAGAATGCTGTTAACAAAATCTACAAGAACAAAAGAAGAAATAGATGAGACATGCACTTGAATGCTCAGATTGGTGCATATGAGATGGATCGGGTCATTTTGGATCTAGGATCTAATGTGAATGTTTTACCAAAAAATATTTGGAAACGAATGGGAGAAACTAAGTTGGAATGGTCCATGATCTAGCTGCGCATGGAAAATCAATTTTTTTATCCCATTAGGCAGACTCTCACAGGTCGTAGTAGATATCAAAGGAGTAAAGGTGATCAAAAAATTTGAAGTTATACATATTGTGGATGATACTGACCCCTATCTTGTGTTGTTGGGTTTATATTGGGCTATTGATATGGGTGGCATCATCAATCTTAAGCGTAAAAGTATGATATTCGAGAATAATGGAACCATGGTTGTGGTTCCCCTAGATCCTACAGAAGGAGAAAAATACATAGAGTCAGTGCATGCAGAATATGATGTTGATCATATCTATAAGTTGACTGCGTGAGACGAATACTAGATCAACCTGAAAACTGATGGAAGATTTAGATGAGGAATTGGAGAACTGGTAGAACTGGTTGCATGAAGTATCTGTGCTACGCTGCAACTGCATGAAGAAATCCCTTCGGTTCATGTCCTTGGAGGTACAAGAATTGCCTTATTATAATGGTCTGACTAATATCAACCTATTTTTAGGAGAACTTGAAATTTTTTTTCCATAAGAACAAAGGTTCCATGTGCTTGATATAGATCTATGCTCAACCTCAACACGTTGGTGGGATACACACAAGGAAAACTTGGCTAACTGGGAAGAATGCACCCTTATGATGAGATTGCGATTTGAACCTCAAGAAACCAGAATGAAAGACACCTATTCTAGAGAAGGCGATCCACACAAAAATTTGGCTAGATGTACTGAATTTTGGGGTGAATAACTAAAGCAAGAATGGGTGCATATATTCATCCACACGTTGGGGAAGGTGCCTATGGACTGGTAACTTGAGACTGAGCTGTGACAAGGAACCAATGAATGGAATACGCTGACAGAAATTTTTATATTGACCTTTAGTCTTGAAAGTGCATTTGACAAGAGGTCATCTTTGACACCACAAAATTGAAGGTGGAGTGTGCCTTTACAACATGGGATGTGCTGATGAAGGACATAGTTAATTGTCGAAATTTATCTGTTGAAGATAATGAGGAAGATCCAAGGAACATTATGATCCCTGAGTCTGAGGGACAACACACCATTGCTGGCCCTATGATTGAGTCACTCGATGTAACTAATCCTCTAAAGATTCAACAAGTTAATATTGTCTCAGAGGAACAACCGAAATTAGCGAAGATCAAGGATTAATAGGATGATGATACAGTTGGAAAGGTCGCCAAGCTTTTGACTGAATATCAGGATCTGTTTCCTACAAAATTTTATGAACTGAAGGGGATCATAGGAGATCTTTGGGTGATGAATATTACTTGAAATGGGATGCATTACCTGTGAAGCAGTGCCCTGTTGTGGTAAAACAAAACCCCCCCTTTTTTTGACTTATATACTTCAAATAATGGGGACCCTTTCTACAATTTTTTTGGCTAAACACCTTTCAAGATTTTCATTAAGTTAATTATCTTGTAATTATTTCCTTTTTTTCATTTTTGTTGGATTTCTATTTTGATTCTTTCATTGAATCCGATTTTTCACAAGCTTTCCAACAATACTTGTTTCGCTCCATTTGGTCAATCGGTTTGTAAATGGCACTCCTTTGAAGTTTTGATTATTTTTTCGCTTGGGTTAAAATATGTATAAAGCGTACCAATATTTTAATTCTCGTAGTTAAAATAGTCATTCATTATAAATATCAAATTTTACTTCATTTTTACTATTTTCACCTTTTTCCCCAATATCCAAACTTTTTATTCAATTAGTTAACTTATCTATTTAATCCCCAAAACCCACATACACAACCTTTCGAGAATTATTACTTTATAAACCCACTTATATTAAATTCTGAAATTCTAAAGTTATAGCTCTGCCCACCCATCGAAGAGCCGTGTTATATAAAACTAAACCTTACCACATTTTATATTACATATCATATATATAACTAATTTCCGCTTAAAACCTTTGGTAGGACCCCTTACCTTTTCACATATCGGCCATCGCAAAAAACTTCACCACATTCATGTGCTATCCTTCCGAAATGCTGATGCGATATTATGTGGGACCCTTACCTTCCTATCGCCATATCGCTCCCATCGCACATCGCATATCTTATTGTTTTATTGCGAAACATTTATCGCTAACCGTCTCCAAGTGCGATTTGTGATAAGCCTTTAAGTGCGATTTGTGATAAGCCTTTAAATGCGATTTGTGATAAGCCTTTAACTTGTGATTTGCTATATTGCATATCGCAAATTGAAAATCTTACCCCATTGTTTCTCATATTAACAAATATGCCTGATTGCGATTTGCGATTGGCCCACCTCTGCCTGTCATGTCACATGCTCTTACTACCAATCCCTCTGCTATCTAAAGTCATTTATGCTCCACGTTGCTACCGAGGTCTATCCAAATGGTTTGGATATTCAAGTGAATTCCAAATATAATGAATATACACCATAAAAAGGAGAAAATGGGTTTTCTGTTAAAATATATTTTTCTTGTTTTTATATTAAAAATTAATGAAAAGGTATTTCACAACAGAAATTCCAGAATTATGGAAATTTTAATATACCAACTTTGGAAGCTCATAAATGAAGTTTTACTTGGCCAAATGAGGCCGAGGATGGCTCATTAGATAGATAAAATCACAGAGAAAATTTCTAAAGTGGTTTAATTTCCAGATTTGATCATTTATTGGGATCAAAATTCATAAGAATATCAAGCTCTGATTTAAAAAAAAAACTATTTTTTTAAGTTTATTTTTTTGCATTTTAATTTTCCCACAACTTATTTTAAGAGAAGATCCATTCTTAAATAATATCCTTGAACAATTAGATCCACACAGGCATCAATAGAAAGCTTATATTTCATTTTCAATTATTTATTTAATTGAGTTTTGATTGGATTTGTTTTAATTCCATATTTGGCATTTTGATTTTATTTTTACATTTTAATTTTGTTTTTGATCTGTTTTTTGCAGGAAAACAATTAAAGAGATGAGAAGAAGAACATCTCAATCAATGAGAAGGCTCCAACAATCGAATAATATGATTTGAACCAATGAAAATTGATTGATCAAAACTACTCGTCAAAAAAATTTCCTATGAAGAAATCCTTTTGTAAATATTATAAATAACAGATTGTAGAATGTAAAAGGGGCTTCTCTACTCTGCAATTCTGGAATTCTAAAAGCATTCTTGTAATAGGAATTTAGAGTTGTAGGTGAGAGGAGAGGAATCTCAGATCTGGGGATTATTGAGGTTTTTATTTTACATTCTGAGTTATGTATAATGAACAGAGTTTGCACTACTGTAGCTTTGATTTTGAAAGCAGACGTTCAGACATTGTAAAACATTGTTAGAGACCGGAGCTAGAGAAATGGACTTAATAAATTGGTATTTATAATACTATTAATTTAAATGCTGGTTTCATTTTACGATAACATGAATGTGTCAATTTACTTCCATATTTGTGCACTTTTGTTGGTATGAGTAATTTGCCTCAATTTTATGTTATTGTTTATCTCTACTCTTAGGGGCTGAATTCTGATATCTCAGTAACTATTTACTTAGAAATTTGTCTTATAAAACTGATTTATTGAATAGTGATATGTTGTGAAATTTTTCTGCATATTATTGTTTAATTATTCAAGTCACTGATTAAATGATCAATACCATTTTGAGAATTTCTTCCTGAGTGTCCTTGATTGATTATTTCAATTAAGAGGTCTCTATATAGGATGTATTTGGTATTCCTAATGTCAGTTAATTGAACTAATTCATTAGTTTGATATTCATTATAAGCGAGACATATTTAAATCTCAATTATTTAAAATACCTTGCTCTCGGTTAGGATAGATCTATATCTGCCTAATTGAGATAGAATTAAGATAGTTCCTTTTGCTTGCATCTTAGAATAAATTTTCATATAGATTAATTTCTACATCCCTAAAAAGTCCTCTTCCCAAAGAGGCAAAACTTTAATTGTGGCTTGGCTAAGCCCAAATTAGCCTAAAGATCACTTTCTTACCCAATCAACAAGAGAAATGATCTGATGTCTCTTTTCCATTGGTAGAAAAAAGTTATATTTTAAGCTAATGGATATTGAGAGAAGGTAACTGGACCTACTTAAACTAGTTGGAGCTACCATTCCAAACGAAAAAGGAACTGCTTTAAGGTCTGGACCGAGTGGTCATCTCACATGTTGTTGCAGCGAATTTCGAGGCCTCAAAATTTTGGCGCTAGAAGGAGGGAAGAGACATGTTTTCCTTTGGAGTTTTGTATTCTAACATTTTATTTTTATTATAATGGCTCCTCTAAAATTTCCAATTTGGAGTTGTATTTCTGGACGTGCAACTTCCAATACTCCACTAGAAATAGTAAGACACTTGTCTTAGGTAAAGTTTAATGGTAAGAGAGATACTTTTGCATTTAATCATGTATTTCAATTTACTTTTGCATTCTTGGAAAAATCCAGAAGTTGGTGTCAATCACTTCCAGTTGCCTCAATCCACACTTGGGAACAATTTATTACAATATTTCTTTGTAAATTTGATGGATATATCTACGAACATGTATGTGACGATTTTTAAGATCTACGAAGGTTTGAAGGTGAGTATTTAATTGATTTTACTAGCATGTTTCGTTTAAATTGTTTAAAATTTAAAATTGAAGATAAACCTTCGAAAAAAGAATTATTACTCTAGTTTGAACATATTTTCTCTCTTCCTTCCATTGATAATCCATGTGAAATTATTTCAAACTTTGATCAATATCCTTATAATTTCATTGACATAAGTGATAATTTAAATATGGAGGTACAAACAAATGATGATGAAGTGGCCTCTATTTTGTATAATCAATTCCTTTAATTTCTGCACATTTCCTACAATATTGATAAAGATCACGGTGCACCTTCACATGTCAATGAATCTCAATCACAAAGCTTGGAAAATTTCACTAATCAACCACAACAAGATATTAGCAACACTCTTGAAGAAAATAACTCTTTAAAATTTGAAAATAGGCATGAGTTAGAATTAGAAAATCAGAGCATAATTCGACAAGTACAAGCATCGATTAAAGTTTCCAATAATACGCAATCTGCTGTACACATTTCTGAATTCTTTTATGATGAAAAAATGCCAAATTTAGGACAAAAAAGCAACATTTTTTCAAGAAAGCATAAATAGCCAGGTAAATGATTTTAAATCTAAAATTCGCAATGAAGAAAATGCACAAGAGTTTTCAAATAGGGACATTTTCAAATGCATTGTTTTGGATTCATATTTTTCTCTTTATCCTGATAATTTTTTTAATAGAAATTTAACCTCTCTTCACATTAAACATATTTCAGAAAACAAATAGGTTGATCTAAATAAATTTTTGATTAGTTTTTATTAGGATAGAGAATTAATTAATGATAATTCTTCTGGCATTAATGAACATGAGCTCAATATTCCTTCTTGTTTTGATACATTAGGTAAGATTGAAGAGAATTCTAATGAATGTCATAAGGTCATATATGATAGCTACTCTGTCATTGAGGATATTGATTTGTCTTTTTTACAATTGAATTCTCATGATCAAAGTGTAATCACATGTGAAAATGAAGAAGAATCTGATTAAGAAATTATTTCAAAGAGTTCTCATTTTCAAACAATTAATCATACTCATGATTTCAACATTCAAGAAACCATTCCAATCTATGATTTATATGATGATCAAGCTCACATTCTCATTCATAGTCATAACCATTTCTCGAATTCACAAGTGGGTATCAACAATCATTCTAATTGCATTATTCTGCCCAATTCTTGTGAAGAGGTAATAGCTTTAAGTCAGTCCCAATTGTGTTGTAATAATAATTGTAACCGTAGTGTAAACTATGATTCAATTTTGTTATTTCATCATTTACTCTTAACTTCAGATTTATTTTCTGTTTTTAGTGTCAGATTTTTAGATACTTTTTGTTGGCATATTGAGTAACTCAATTTTGAACACTCAATTAATGCATTGCCTCAATGGATAAATGAAGATTCAAATTATAATTGTGAACATCAAGAATTATTAAACTTCCAATTTCAATTGATGTTCATTCCTTATCAATTACTTATTACTTCTCAAGAGTAGTGCCAACAAGAGAGTGTATTTTCACAATATGACCATCAATCTAATTCAATTAATAATATTCTATTGGATCTATCAGACTTCCATCCATTTGAAAGATATTTGGAAAGTTTTCCTTCACGAAAGATCGTTAATAATTTAGTACTTGAACATAACAATAGCAAAATCACACATGCCATTGTTTCTGAAAGATAATTTCTACAACCTGGTCTGTCATCTTCTCTTTTAAACCTCTCCAATTCAATAATGGAAATCCATCCAGATTTCTATGATCCAATTGAAATTTAGTTGGAAAGGGTATTTCAAGAGAAGGTAATGGTGAATAAGCTACTAACAATAAAGATACATTCTGTTTTCAGATTCAATTTTCTTAGTTTAATTATATTTGAATTTTTAATAATGTTTGACATGTACATACATACAGGAATTAAAATGACAAAGTGGTTACACTGGAAGTATGACTATACCTAGTCATGTTTCCTTCATTTTTGTTAGAAATACGAATATATTAATTTTATTTTTCTGTTTGCATTTATTTCATTATTTCATATTTTCAATAAAACAAGTAATGAATCCATTTTCTTTTGGGAATCCCATTTCAATTATAGAAAAGTAGCCTAGAGCATTTTAGAAGCTCTTGAATTATTAGATCGTACTTATTTGTCAAGCCTTCAATTTTCTTGTTTTTCATAATTCATAACATTGATCATACATGAAGAAATTCCAAGAATTTTCTACCACTTGACAATTTTTGATTCACAAGTAATTCTAAGAACTCATTTTTACCACTCTTGTCTTTTGATGTAATTTTGGAAATGATGCAATTTGAAAAAAATCAGTACTTAACATTTTAGATTAAAATAAGAAAGTGATGTTGAACTTATGCAAATTTTGAGAAAATTTGGGAGAACTTGAAGATTCATGAGGTCTTCATTAACTTGATTATGAAGACTGAAGATAAGCAAGCAGCTAGATCTTTTCAAATCCACAACATGTTCAGGGAAGTATTTATGATTTCATCTGAAATTTGAAGGATATCTAAATTTTTCTTATATTTATTGAAATCCTGATAAGTTTTAAATAAATTTTTAGAGGAATTATATTAGATCATTATATTTCACAAATCTCTTCATAAGGAAGATCTGTTAAAATGACTTTCCAATCAGATATTCTGACAGTTAGTTAAAATATTAAAGAATTATTTATTTTAAAGCAAAGTTAAATCACTCACTTTATTTTTGAATTGAATACTTTAAGAAATCATCGACCCCACATATGTCTCATCATGTATCATAATTCTCATATCGGAAGCTCTGAAATGAGCATACACCAAATATCTCTGATCTCCCGATATTCTCATTTCCTTCGATTTTCGATGATATTTCCGTCTAATATAGCATTATTTGTAACACAACATTTGATCAGAGGCAACTCTTAACAAATTCTCGAAAGGAAACATCCAATGCATGTCTTTCGATATTCATTCTCGCTCATTTTCTGATAAAATTACTTCGCCAAAATTGCGATGTTCATATAACCCCAGACCCGATACAACATTTAAATTAAGCTCTATAAGATATCACATCTGTTCATAAATCACAAGTTTGGTTGAGGCATATGTTTAAAAGTTCTGATGTCCTGGATCCGATATGAAATTAAATCCATATAATAAAAATATCGGGTCTGTTCTTCATCACACTCGATGCATTAACGATATTACATTTCACACTTAAATTTGTTGATCGCCGATCTCTTATAAAAAAAAAAGCTGGCCCCACCAATGAGCCAAGTCATTTATCACATTTTCGTTATCACAAGAATAATATTTGCATCTCTTATCTCATACATAATTGTTCTCTAATCTCCTGATATAATTATTTTCCGATATCGCAATCACTCCCTCGCAGTTTTATATCGCAACTTTACCATCACAAAAATTATATCGCATCGCTAAACTCAAATGAAGTGTTTTCTTAAATATCTTTTGATGTGATAAACTTCAATATTAAGATTTTCATCATTATTTTTTAATTATTATAGAAAATGCCCATCGCATATCCGCAAAGGTGGAAGTCGCAACTTTTAAAGTTATGCATGGAAAAGAATCTCACGATGCGAAAAATTTGGCAAGGAAATGTACCAATGATTAATTTATATTTTTAATTTTCTTTTATTCAAAATTTATTTTCATAATCATAATATAAAGATTCAAATCCTATTTACATATTGTTACATTATTTGGGATTTTGAATCAATTTCAATACGTTGGAATTGATATAAATTCAAAATGGAAGAAGCAAAAAGAACATTCATTGCTATAATTCATAAATAAGTATATCTTCATCCTCATTTATGATGGATTCGATTAATTTCTGATTCCTTGAACATGAAACATTGCTTTCTTTTAGTTCACTAATTATTTTTCTTTAGATTCAATAAATAATGACTTTTGGTCAATAAAATTTCTTCATGCTTTTAATTCTAATTAAAGGAAGAAGTTAACTTGTATTGGAGAAAATAATACCTTTAAGTTAGATGAAATGCAATTCTCCAATGGTAAGTTTTATATTCCCACTTTCATTTATTTATATTTCTTTAATTTTTGTTTCAGTTTAATTTTTTCTGATCTTGAACTCTGTTTCTACAGGTCTTCATGAACCTTTCGCGCCACTTCCAGATCAGTTTTTGAAGTTCATTTTCTTTTACTCTTTGAGATTCTTGAGAGAAGTAGTAATGATCCTCATTGAATTAGCTAGATTTGGGAGTTTCTAAACCTCTAGTATGTTTCTTTAAAGCATTACTTTCATTATAAAATAGTTAATATGCTTTGTGCAAGGTTTTTCTTCAGAAAAAGGAAAATTTTCAACAGACAAAAAATTCTCATTTAGCATATTATCTATCATCACTGCTATTCACCCTCTACATTTTGAGAGCCTTATTTCTTATAACTCTGCAAGATAAAAATTTTAAATATCAACACATGAATGAAAGTACATATGTTTATTTTCTTTTATATCCTTTGCTGGAAAATTTATATAAGTGATCTTGTTGGAGTTTATCTTTTAAATTTTGTTTTTCTTTTAATTGTTACTTTTTTTTTTTTTTTTCATTTGCTAATTTCTTTTCTTACTTTATTTTATGAATTATTTTCCTTTTGCTTTCAATTTTTATTTTATTTTGGTGTCTTTCCCATGGATTATGTGAAAGAACTTTTTCTTACCTTATAGTTTTTGAGATACATGAGAAATATTTTAATCTATCCATTTAATTGAATTTCATTTATCATTAAAGGCATGTCTTTATGGAATCATAAATCCATCTTGCTTTAAATATTTTAATGGATGAACACACATCCTTTCTAAGTGATTGAATTTAATTTTTCAAGGAAAGAACTAATTTGAGTTTAATACAATGAATCTCTCCCACCCCTCTACATAAAATCCTCTGATTATTAGTTGCAGGGAAAGAATTTGGAGCAAAAATTATGAAATTACTATGTCCATTAAACATAAAATCTCTATTACCATCCCACCTCTTTCACTCAAATACATCAAAAACTAAAATCTTGCAAATGCGCTTATAAAAAGGGTGATTAAAAGAGGAAACATGGGAAATACAAGTAAACTCGTCGGGGCTATGGACGCTGGCTGGCAGCGGGACTAGGCTTGTATGGCATAAAAGAGAACTTCGCCGGGGTACTATTCAGGTTCGCTGGCAGTGAAGCAATGTCAGAGACAATCACAAAATGGATATATGATTTATCAAAAACTCCTATCTCCACCTTCTTCTATTTTTCAAATGAGGAAGTTTTAAAAACAAAATTTTCCCAAATTCGGATTCATCAATTTTACTCGAGTCTGTTTTAAGTGCTTATCTTTACAAACTCATATTACTTAATCTATTTATGTGGAACCTATGGAAATGTTTTACTGTAAGACGATTTCGTGATTTCCATTATTTTTAACCTTTGGGTAAATTTAAATGCATTATCTTTAATCAGAGATAACTGGTTCTTCTCGCGCATGTCTCTATTTTTGTGGTAAAACACAACCCCCCCATTTTTTGACTTATATACTTCAAATAATGGGGACCCTTTCTATAAATTTTTTGGCTAAACACCTTTCAGGATTTTCATTAAGTTAATTATCTTGTAATTATTTCCATTTTTTCATTTTTGTTGGATTTCTGTTTTGATTCTTTCATTGAATTTGATTTTTCAAAAGCTTTCCAATGATACTTCTTTCGATCCATTTGGTCAATCGCTTTGTAAATGACACTCCTTTGAAGTTTTGATCATTTATTTGCTTGGGTTAAAAAATGTATAAAGTCTACCAATATTTTAATTCTCGTAGTTAAAATAGTCATTCATTTAGATATTAACTTTTATTTCGTTTTTACAATTTTCACCTTTTTCCCCAAATATCAAAACTTTTCATTCCATTAGTTAACTTATCGATTTAATCCGCAAAACCCACATACACAACCTTTTGAGACTTATTACTTTATAAACCCATTTATATTAAATTCCGAAATTATAAAGTTATATCTCCGCCCACCCATCAAACAACCGTGTTATATAACATTAAACCTTACCACATTTTATATTACATATCATATATATAACTAATTACCACTTAAAACCTTTGGTAGGACCCCTTACCTTTTCGCATACTAGCCATCACAAAAAACTTCACCACATTCATGTGCTATCCTTCCGAAATGCCAATGCGATATTATGTGGGATCCTTACCTACCTACCACCACATCACTCCCATCTCACATCACATATATTATTGTTTTATTGTGAAACATTTATTGCTAATCATCTCCAAGTGTGATTTGTGATAAGCCTTTAAATTTGTGGTTTGTGATATCGCAAATGGCAAATAAAAAATCTTACCCCATTATTTCTCATATTAACAAATATGCCCGATTTCGATTTGTGATTGGCCCTACCTCTGCCTGTCATGTCACTTGCTCTTACCGCGATTCCCTTCGCTATCTAACGTCATTTCTGCTCCACGTCGCTGCCGAAGTCTATCCAAAATGTTTGGCTATTCGAGTGACTGCAAAATATAATGAATCTATGCCATAAAAAGGAGAAAAGGGGTTTTTTTGTTAAAATAATTTTTTCTTGTTTTTATATTAAAATTTAATGAAAAGGTATTTCGCAACAGAAATTCCAGAATTATGGCAATTTTAATATACCAACTTTGGAAGCTCATAAATGAAGTTTTACTTGGCCAAATGAGGCCCAGGACGGCTCATTGGATAGATAAAATCATGGATAACATTTATGAAGAGGTTTCATTTCCAGATTTGAACATTTATTGGGACTAATATTAAGCAGAAGATCAAGCTCCGTTTTTTTAACAAAACCAGTTTTCTGAGTTTAATTTTTTGCATTTTAATTTGCCCACAACTTACTCTAAGAGCAGATCCATTTGTCAATAATATCCTTGACCAATTAGATCATCACAGGCATCATTATAAAACTATATTTTATTTTCAATCATTTATTTAATTAAGTTTTGATTGGATTTGTTTTAATTCTAGATTTGACATTTTGATTTAATTTTTACATTTTAATTTTGTTTTTGATTTGTTTTTTGTAGGAAATCAATTGAAGAGATGAGAAGAAGAAGATATCAATCAATGAGAAGGCTCCAACAATTGAATAATATGATTTGAATAAATGAAAATTGATTGAGAAAAACTACTCTTCAAAAAACTTTCCTATGAAGAAATCCTTTTGTAAATATTATAAATAAAAGAATGTAGAATGTAATAGGGGCTTCTCTCCTTTGCAATTTTGGAATTCTAAAAGCAATTCTGTAAGAGGAATTTAGAGTTGTAGGTGGGAGGAGATGAATCTCAGATATGGGGATTATTGAGGTTTTTTTTTTTACATTCTGAGTTATGTATAATGAACAAAGTTTGCACTATTGTAGCTCTAATTTTG
Organism: Pinus albicaulis; assembly: GCA_034641835.2. Lineage (NCBI taxonomy): Eukaryota > Viridiplantae > Streptophyta > Pinopsida > Pinales > Pinaceae > Pinus > Pinus albicaulis. The sequence goes on from CM076582.1 coordinate 927,895,934, forward strand.
AAAGAAAAAGTTTAGACATTGTAAAATGCTATTAGAGACCGGAGCTGGAGAAATGGAATTAATAAATTGGTATTTATAATACTATTATTTTAAATGTTGGTTTCATTTTATGATAACATGAATATGTCAATTTACTTCCATATTTGTGCACTTTTGTTGGTATGAGTTATTTGCCTCAATTTTATGTTATTATTTAGCTCTACTCTTATGGGCTGAATTCTGATTTTTGAGTAGATATTTACTCAGAAATATGTCTTATAAAACTGATTTATTGAATAGTGATATGTTGTGAACTTTTTTCGCATATTATTATTTAATTATTCAAGTTACTGATTAAATGATCAATATCATTTTGAGAACTTATTCCTGAGTGTTGTTGATTGATTATTTCAATTAAGAGGTCTCTAGATAGGATGTGTTTGGTATTCCTAATGTTAGTTAATTGAACTACTTCGTTAACTTGATATTAATTAGAAGTGAGACATATTTAAATCTCAATTATTTAAAATATTTTTCTCTCGGTTAGGATAGATCTATATCTGCATAATTGAGATAGAATTAAGATAGTTCCTTTTGCTTGCATCTTAGAATAATTTTGCATATAGATTAAATTCTACATCCCTAAAAATTATTCTTCCAAAAGAGGCTAAACTTTGATTGTGGCTTGGCTAAGACCAAATTATCCTAAATATCACTTTATTTCCTGACCAACAAGAGAAATGATCTGATGTCTCTTTCCCATTGGTAGACAAAATTTATATTTTAAGCCAATGAATATTGAGAGAAGTTAACTGGACCTTGTTAAACCAGTTGGAGCCACCATTCCAAATGGAAAAGGAACTGATTTAAGGTATGGACTGGGTGGTCATCCCTCATGTTGTTGCAGCAAATTTTGAGGCCTCAACATACTCGTATAGGCTGAATCCCAAATACAAGCAGAAATTCAAAGAGGAATTGGAGAAAATGGTTACTGCAGGACTCATATAACCGGTGGAGGAATTAGATTGGGTGAGTCCTATGGTGGTTCAGGACAAGAAAACTAAGGGAGAAATAAGGATTTACGTGGATCTATGCAAATTTAATGATTCTTGCGTACATGTCCCATTCCAGACCCCATTCTTTGTTGAATTTATGGATAATGTAGTAGGAAAAGAAGCTTACTCATTCATAGATGGTTTCTCAGGATATCACCAGATCATAATCACGCCAGAAGACAGAAGAAAGAAAACCTTTGCGACAAAATTGGGATCCTTTCAGTATACATTCATGCCATTTAGTCTGAAGAATGCACCAATCTATCTTCTCACGTGTTGTAGTAGCTGTGTTCAAAGAATACATCCACAAGTTCTTAGAAGTATAATTTGATGATTAGACAATATTTGGCTTGTATAAGAAACATGTGTCAAGTCTGCGCTTGATGTTGGATACTTTTCAGAAGTATCATATTTCACTCAATCTGAAAAAGTGCACCTTTTGTGTTCCATTTGGGATATTTCTAGGTCATATTATTTTTCAGCAAGTATTGATGGTGGATCTAGCCAAGATAATTGTTATTGTTAACCTGGAAGTTCCTGCAAATGTCAAATAACTACATTCAATTTTTGGGCATACATGGTATTACCGGAAGTTCATTCAAGGTTACGCACTGAACACTATGCCCATGGAGAAATTTTTGAAGAAGGATGCCTCATTTTGTTGGGATGAAGACTGCCAAAAGAGATTTGAATTTCTTAAGAAAAAGATGATCAATGTGCCCATATTTGTCTTTCTAGACTAGACAAAGGTATTCTATGTGCATGTCAATGCCTCCTGCATCGCAGTAGGAGCTATTTTAGTGCAGCTAGGAGCTGGGGAGATTGATCACCCTATTTAATTTGCAAGTATGAAATTTTCGAGTGCAGAGCGTAATTACTTGACAACAAAAAGGGAAGGATTAACTACAGTCTATGCACTGCAGCAATTCTGCCACTATTTGTTGGGAGGACACTTTAATATGTTTACTGACCACTCTGCTCTAAAGTACCTGGTCAATAAGCCTATATTGGGGGGAATATCTGCAAATTGTTGCTACTGTTTCAGGAGTATGACTTTGAAGTAATTATGAAACCTGGGAGACTGAATGCTGGGCCAGACCATCTGTCTCGCATTAAAAGAGGAGAAGAGCGAACTAGCTTGGAAGATGGTTTACCAGACGCACAACTATTTTCTATAAAGGTAGTTGATGACCATTTTTCAGATATTATTCATTTCTTGACCACTAGAAGTGTGCCCACAAAATATATGCTGCAATAGAAGAAAGAGTTGGTCACCCACACAATTGAATTTACTCTAATTTCCGGTCAGCTATACAAGCTGGATGCATATGAAGTCCTGTGATGGTATGTGTTGGAATTTGAGAGGCATGCTATCTTAATTGAGGCTCATGGAGGGGTTACAGGAGGTCAATATGCATGGAAAGAAACTATGTAGAGGATCCTGCGAGCTAGTTTATGGTGGCCCATGGTGCATAGTGATGCACATGCGTATTGCTGCGCTTGTGATGTATGCCAAAGGAAAGGAAAACTGTCGTGCAAAGATGAGATTCCATTGCATCCACAAATGGAATTGCAAGCTTTTGAAAAATGGGCCATTTATTTTGTTGGACCTATTGACCCTCCAGGAAAGAAGACAGATGTGCATTATATAATCACTATGACAGATTATGTGACTAGATGGGCCGAGGCTAAGCCTACAAAGGATTGTAGTGCAGACACATCTGCACACTTCATTTTTGAGAACATCTTGACTCGGTTTGGGTGCCTTAATATTTTGATGAGCGACTGGGGTGCACACTTTGTCAATGAAACTATTGAAGCTCTGATGGAAGAATTCTAGATTCATCATCAGAAGAGTACTCGATATCATCCACAAGCAAATGGTGTGGTGGAATACTTTAATAAGATATTGGAGACTGTGCTCACTAAGATCTGCAATTCTAATCGAAATGATTGGGATGTGCGCATACCTATGATTATTTGGGCATATAGAACAACATGCAAGAAGTTGATAGGAAATACACCATTTAGAATGGTGTATGGGTAGGAAGCTATTATGCCAATGGAGTATATTTTCCCAAGTTTTTACATTAAAGCGTTCACTAATATGGCATAGCAGGATATTATGGAAGAATGATTGTCATAGTTGGTCACACTGGAAGAAGACCGATTCATTGTAGATTTCCATGAGAAGGTGAAAAAGGCGCGTGAAAAATCTTGGCATGACAGGCACATTAGACATAAGGTCTTTAAGGAAGAGGATTTGGTCTTGCTGTATGAAAACAAGTTTTCACACCACCCAGGGAAGTTCAAGATGCATTGGATCAAACCATATATTTTCAAGGAAATAACAGACGAAGGTGCGATACGCCCGACCACATTAATTGAAGAAACCTTCATGGGTATATTAGTGGAAGTTGATTGAAACTATACAGGGATAACCCTCTCCCTGCGTGCACCAAATGATTATATGGTCGAAAATATGGATATCCGCAACAAGGATGGCAGATGCGCAGACAGATGCGTCGCACACATAGTAGCTGCGCAAGAAGGTTGACTGGGTCGCAGAGGTACCAAAATATAGCCCTTGGAACAGTAAATCTGGACAAGAAATCATTCTTACCATTTGGAGGAGCGGATAACTTGCATTAAAGAAGATATTTGGAGTCGTTTTAGACTACATTAATGAACATAAGACTGTTTACGATGTGCCTACACTATAAATATGATCAAAGGGGTCGCATTGGTTCCCTTTAATTTCTATGCTACTTCTGCGAGTCATGCTCTCTTTTATCCAAAGATTGTCTGAAGCTTATGTTTGGCCTTGATCCGCTCTTCGAGGAGGAGCTGTGCCGCCAAGGTTTGATTTCAGAAAGCATGACTTCCACCAAGCCTACCCCTTCTTTAACGCCACAAGATACTGAGACTCCTACGCCAGCCCAAACTAAGAAGGGGTAGTCCTTAGGGTCCCGGAAGGTGCCCCGTCAGAAGAACCCAAAGTAGTGCTCAAATACTGCAGAGTGCCAGAAGAAGCCTATGGCGGACTTTTCTGAAAATATCATGGATGAGGACGTCATAGAAGTTGTAGATTCCATCTCGTGGTTGCCTGCGTATGTCACGCCGCACAAAGCCTCTATGAAGGTCCCAAAGGATCTTGATAAGGTGTGGTAATATATATTCCCAAAGCTCTCACCCACTATGCACTTAGAACCGGTTAGCTATGATGATGGGGTGATCAAGGTTGATCCAAAGCCCTGGGTGTCGAGTCTGTAGAAGTCAGGGTAGTTGAATTCACTGAACGTACAACACTTTGGACGTAGTGTGGTCAATGATATTTGTGTGCACCAGTTGCTTTCCTTGGTGTAGGATGACTGTTTGTGGCTCAGAGAGTGCATTCTAATTAATGTCGATCTAACACATCATATCACCAACTAGCCCAGTCAAGGGGCAGACCCTATGGTGGCCTTTGGAGAAAAAGGCAAAGAGAAGAAAGTTGCAAACAAAGTCAAGAAAGACTATAAGGTATTGGGAAAAACTCGGGGATTCCCTGTCAGGGAAATTAGTGACCCCATAGTACAATTTGGCACAATCATCCTCGCTTGCAATATTTTGAGGAAGTTCCAGCCAAAGGAAGTCTGAACCCATGTAATTGATTTAGCTGGGTAGTGCGAGAAGGGCATACAATATAACTAGGCTCAATACCTATGCATCGAGTTCTTGGAGAATGTGCGCGAGGTACATGAGGAGGGGAAATTTTTTTACTATGCCTGGTTATTACTCCTTATTGCACTCATCGGATGGAAGATGCCTTAAGATACATAGTACCCTGATATAGAGCCAGATATGTGCGAAGCCGCATGCTACGAAACCCTATGGAACTCGAAGATCCCTGCCAGAGTCATGAAGAACCAAATTTTCTTTGTACTATTCAAATCTGCACTCTTACAAGACATCCAGTCAAAGCCGAGATTATCGTTGACCCTTTACGAGCAATATAATTTGATTGTAAAATTCAAAGCTACATTCTACAACATGCAAATTCGTGCGAGGGGCGTTGTAGAAGGAGTTTGGTATGACCTCCCATACTTGGTCATAAAGGATGACCTGGTGCGTGTTACAATAGAATGATCACTTGCCTGATTAGAGCTACACATCACTGGGGTGCCTCATCATAAGTATTAAAGACTCTAACCAGGCCACACATTACCAAAGATACATAGCATAAAGGAAAGGACACAGAAGTAGACCCTGAGCCTACCACGACGGGAGAAACAATAGACTTGGAGAAGGAAGCATAAAAATATGGTGAAGGCACTGAGGGTCCTGAGATGCAGATTACTAAAGGCACTAAGTGCAGTTTTTAGGCCACTGGGGGTTCACACAAGAAGAGGAAGGGGTCCAAGTTGGGTGGCACAGAGGACCTCACTCTCACCGAGGATGAATTCACAGAGATAGAGAACACAGTCAAGTCAAGAAAAGAGGATATCTAGACTGACATGGAAGCACAATACAAATATGTGCTTGAGGGAGTACAGTCAGGTATCTAGGAGCTCAAAATGCAAGCGAGCATGATATAAGTGAGCGTGGAGCAAGAAAGCTAGCTACAGGCGAGCGTGACAACCTCCAACCTTGGGTAGACTAGTGCGCAACTAATCAGCATGGTGCTTCCATACCCCTTGGATAGATTCATGCTTCAGATCCCCACACCAGCCATCATAGTTGAGCCACCTACCTTGCGCGCTTCCCTGCAAGCATGCATAGAGATTAGAATTGATCTGGCGATGCTACCAAGTAGAAATATCCATACGATCCACAACATGATAGTGGATGATTTGCAGCATCGGGAGGCCCGTGATTTCCACATGGCCAACGAGTCTCAATAGAAAGAAGAAGTGTTGTAGTAGAAGCAACAGATAGCAAAAGAGGCACACCACGCAGCTGAGGATCACCGCGCAACATTGGAAGCTATGATTGACCAAGTATGCGGTGACCTGCCAGAGGTCACTGTCCCTACGTTATTCGCACCAATGACAAAGCTGGAAAGCTTGGCCGCTGCGCTAAATGAATCGCACACATAGATGCAAACCATCTGGGCTGAGTTTGAGCAATAGATCATTGACCTATAGATGAAGGTCCAACCTGATACACTGCCGGAAGTTTGAGCGCAATACGCAATAGAGGTCAAATCAGCCACAAACAATGTAATAACAACCACGACTGAATGTGGAATGTTATTAGATAAAGCTAATGAGATCCATCATTAGGTATATTTGGAGGGGTTAATTGTCACCTTTTAGCCTTATTAAGTATTTTTTTCTCATATTTAATTATATTATGGTCTTATGTTGCTAGTTTATATGGTGATAAAGGCTTGTCATACTTCGAATTCCTAACATGAGTTAAATGCAGGATAATCATGAAGATATTGCACTTTTTATGAATATTTTGCAATTAAAGCTTAGAGTAGGCATCAAGGAGAGATTCTAGGGGGATTTTCCACCACCTAACTCCCAAAGGCAGCCAAGGAATCCTTGATATTCCCTCCAACAACTCAAAATCAAAGGCAACCAAACAAGAGGGAGATCAAGTGCACCAAAGCTCCACTACTCTTGTAGTGAAAGTGGAAACATCACCTAATTTTTAGGGAGCTATTGGTAGCTACCCTCTAGGTTAAATAGGGTAGAGAAAGAGCTCATTAGGATTCAAACTTTGAAGGAATCTAATAGAATCTTAACTATTGTAATAGGTTTTTGAGACTTTTATGATTATGTAATGAGACTATTTTATGCAATAAGATGAGTATTCAGATTGTGCTTCACTGATTTAGTTTCAAAGGGCTAGGCTTGTGGGTTAGGGCCCAATCCATTGTCCTTAATGTCTCTTATGTATTCATTCTTTACTTTTATGTCAGTGTAACTAGTTTTCTTTATGATGTTTTTGCTAGTTTACTTACATTTCAATTCAATGTTTGCTTCCATTTGTATTTTGCTGTAGATTAATCTTGAATACATGTTGGTAGAATAGTTTATAAGCTCAGAAAGTTGTGTGTCAAGCCTCCCTCACTCATATCTGTCATTGGAGCTCGAGGAGGGTAGACCTTCTCCACAGGTCAAATTTTCTCTTTAGTTTATGATTTCTTTGAAATAATAGTTAGGTTGTTGTAGTGTCATGAACATGTTTAGAATACTGAGTTAGATTTATATTTGTAGGCTAAAGCAGGTTTGATTTCCAAATTCAAATCATATTTTCCATTTCCTTTATCATGAATTTGTCAATATTTGTTGCATGAATAGGTAGTTTTCTTGCAGGTTCAGGTAGCACAAAAAAGGAGGACTTCACCAACACGCTTAGCTTTATTTCTCACCTTTGATCAACCATATTTCCATCAAATCACCATCAGCCCTGTTTTCAAAATTTTAACCTTCACACCGTGAGCAAACCCTAGAGGTGAAAGACATGATTCTTAAGAGGTTATGAGCTTATCCAAGGGGTTGGCCACCTTCCATTAATCAAAACACACCTTCACTACGCTTTTCTCCACATTTTTGGGCTTGAATTGCCCTTAGAATATTTCTTGCAGCAATTCAGGACTTTTCTGTAGCATTACAAGAAACCTGTAGCAGTACTTGCAGGAGCACCAATGGGCCACTCCTTAAGACCAGAAACCACCATCCTCCTCATCCAAACCTACCAAAACCACCCAAACACCTTCAACCTTGCACCCATGAGTTCAAGCCCTTCCTAAACCACCTTAGCACTTTCTCCTCCTAGCTGCAAAACAATGCATATACAAGCATAGTTAGGTCATGATTAGATGCATGCATAGAAGCATGATAGTTAGGACATGAAGTAGACAGATTGTGTTTAGCCATTTGGCCCAACAATGTGTGATTAGGTTAGTTTCCTGTCTGTAATTTCAATTCAACAATTTACTTCATGAAGATGCCTAGTTTTCTTCCATTTCTTGCCATAACTTAATTTGTAGATTTCTTTCATTGCAGAATAGCTAGATGTACTTTCTTGTTGTATAATAGTTCTTTGATTGCTGGTTGAGTAATGGATTTGAATCATTTTTAGCCCTAGATCTAAATTCAGAAGTGTGACAAACTTCATTAAGAGCCCTATAAATAGCACCCTTTCATAGATATCAGAAGAGGATGACATGAATAGAATGCATCTGTTGTGTATATAGCATTTTCACCTCCAAGTTTGTATGAACCTCGAGTTGATAAATTAAAGTAGAGTATCCTCTGGGAGTTGCATCATTCTTGGTGCAATACCAGGGCTGACCACTTTTTAGTGCTGCTACTAGGGAGGTGTATAGTAAATGCTTTGATTTTGTTTTAGAATTCATTTCTTCTTTAATTTTATATGTTGTTTCAAAAATATTGAAAAATACAAAAAAATATGATTTTCACGCCTCATAGGAGTAGGGATACTGAAGGAATTTTTTTACCAAAAACCCCCACATCACCACATAGTCACCCTTCACTCTTCTTCGGTGACTGCGAGGCTGAACATACCATAGGTGAGCCTTTTGAAAATTTTGAAGAACCTATTGGAGAAGAAGAAGATATTGTTTCACCAGAGGAACCTGCTTCACCTATTCAAACCATGGCTAAAATTGAAGTCCATGGAGCCTTTCCCATTAGAGAGGCATACGGGGAAACTAAAATGAAGAACATCAGCCCCTCAGCCCTTTCAAATTTCCATGGAATTACCTCTAAGAACCCTGCCACATTAATGTTTTAATTTTTTGTTGTTTGTAGGACCTATCACTATACCTCAGATGATTAGAAACTGAACCTATTCCCATCTACCCTTAAGGATGCAACCTTGCGCCGATTCATGGGTCTACTTGGGAACAACATCAATACCTGGGCACAAATGCAAGAGGCCTTCAACAACAAGTACATGGACTACTTGTAGGTCCAAGGAAAATAAAGAGGAAATATTTAGGATGACTCTAGGGCTTGATGAATCCCTAAAGGACTATGAAGAGAGGTTTCGGTTAAACTATATGAGAGCCAACTGTACCCTTGATCCCAGATCACTTAAAATAGTAATTCTCCGAGGGATTGGGGAGGAGGTGATAAAAACCATAAATATGCTATCAGGAGGAGATATCTACCAACTGTCTAATTAGACAATAAAAAATGTCTTCAGGAACCATTCTAGGGAATCTAGGAAGAAAGACAGAGCTAGGAAAAATACAACCAATACCCCTTCCTCTTCCACCTCCATCAAGCATGAGATTGGAAATATGTTGGAGGACTTCAAGAGTGACATGCTGCACACCTTTGCCTTGAAAATGGACACAATGTAGATGAAGAGGAAGCAAGAGGAAGCAAAATGAGCCTTGTCTATATTCTACCCTAGGTGTACTAGAAAACACCCTCGAAATGAATGTCCATTAAATGTCATAGAGGTTTTCTTAGTCAGTGAGGAGAATCATGCCACAGAAAAGTGTCCCTCCTTACCCGGACTCAAAAATCTATATCAAGGTGAGGAAGTAGGACTAGAGAAACTATGTTTCATCAACCATAGAAGGCCTCATGGCCCTTGTTCCTATCACAACAATCAGAATGCACCTAATGTAATATTGGTACACCTCGACTCCTCCATCCTGGCCTACACCTCCTACTTGGCCTTAGAACCCTCCATATGATCCTCAACTTGTGGACCAACCATTTCAGCATTATGTTCCTCAACAACCTCAGTGGAACAAACCATCACAAGAGTGAAGGCCTCAATTTAATCAACCAGCCGATCAAATGCCTTCACCCTAACCTCAACCTCATCTTACTCATGCTGCTCCACCCAAGCCGCCCCAGATGCCTGCAAAAACCAATCCTAACCCAAACAATAGATATGCACAAGAGGTTTACAGTGGAGAGACATCCTATCTATCTTATGTTGTGGAGATACAAGAGGTTAATCTTAGGTTGGGAAGAGTACTCTAAGACATCCATCGGTTGAGGAGGAAAAGGAGGAAAGTAACACTAAGATCCAACAAACTCCTTTTCCTGAGCGCTTGATTCACTCCAGTCAACACACACTAGAGGAGACTAAAATTTTGGGAGAACTAACAAAAATGTGTGTAAAAATACCCCTTCTCCAGGTCATTAAGGATGTCCCTATTTACAATAGGGTCATCAAGGAAAAGTGCTTCAAGAAACCTGGGAGAAATAAGAAAGACACCCCCACCAACTATGTAGTATGAATTTTTTTTGAATTAAAGTTAGGAAGGGTGATCTTCCTAAAGTAACTGGACCCTGGCAGTCCAATTGTAGATGTGCACATAGAGGGTGTCATAGTCCCCAACACTCTGATTGATCTCAGGGCTTCCATCAATGTGATGACCAAAGAATCTATGCTAGCACTACAAGAAAAAAGCACATTGGTGAGGGTCATGCTTGTGACGGACCTTTAAGGTCCGTCACCAATGTCACATATGGTGACGGTCCTTAAAAAACCATCACTGTAAGTGTATATAGTGATGGTCCTTTATGGTCCGTCACCAAAGACATTTTCAATGACACTTTTGGTGAGGGTCGTTAAAGGCCCATCACTAATTCTCTCTTTGGTGACACTTCTAGTGATGAACTTTTAATGACCCTCACCAATGCTCTTTTTGTTACTTTTGGTGACGGTCAAAAAATTATCTCCTCTTCTCCTAGTCCCGAAGAAGAATGGAAAATGGAGAATCTCTGTTGATTATTGGGAACTCAACAAGGGCACCAAGAAGGACCATTTCCCTTTTCCCTTTATAGACCAAGTCCTGGATTGCCTTGCAGGAAATAAGCTCCTTTACTTATTAGATGGGTTCAGTGGGTATAACCAGATCCAAATCAGCCCTGAAGACCAAGAAAATACTACTTTCACATGCTCTTGGGGTACCTTCACTTACAGAGTCCTACCATTTGGGTTGTGCAATGCCCCAACTACCTTTTAAAGATTTCTCTTGAAAATTTTCTATGAGCTAGTCCATGACTCAATTAAGATCTACATGGATGATTTCACACCCTATGGGGATGACTTCTAGGAAGCTCTCTCCAATTTGGGAAAAGTGTTGAGAAGACGCATTGATATGCATCTCTCCCTGAGCCTATAAAAGTGTGTATTCTTGAAAAGAGTAGGAGTAGTATTGGGACACTCAGTATCCCAAGCAGGAATACAGGTGGACCCAAATAAAATCACCATCATCAAAAGGGTACTTTCCCCTCAAAAGCTGAGAGATTTTAGGAGTTTCTTGGGTTTAGCTGACTACTATAGAAGGTTCATCAAATATTTCAGCAAGTTGGCTTCACCACTATTTGGTTTTTTTGCCAAATATTTCGAGTTTCCTTGTTCCAATATTTGTCAAGAAGATTTTGAGCTCATTCAGGGAAATTTAACTACTTCCCCTATCTTCCCAGGTCCAAATTGGACTCTGCCTTTCCACATCCACACAGATGCATCATAAAAAGATGTGGGGAAAACCTTAGGGAAGTTAGAAGAAAACTATTTCATTAGTAAGAACTTGTCCATATATGAACTCAATTATACTGTCATAGAGAATGAAATGTTAGGCATTGTCAATTCCTTAAACAAAATTTAGAAATTATGTCACTAGTTATCAGACCTTTGTAGAAACTGACCATGCAAGCATCAAATATTTAATGAACAAACTAGATGTTAATGCTAGAATAATGAGATGGTTGTTACTATTACAACAGTTTGACCTAACCATTGTTGATAATCTTGGAAAGGAGAATGTTGTTGAAATATTTTTATCCAGGTTAGCTCTATCTACAGATGAATAAGGAATGGTGGATGGCCAACTTCCAGATGAGAATCTCTTTGCTATCTCAACACTCTCACCATGGTTTGATGACATAGTTAACTACTTGGTTACTGAAAAGTTCCCTTCTAACCTCTCATTCAAGGAGAAAAGCAAGATCATCAGAAAAAGCGCCCATTTCACATGGATTTGGGGAAATATCTTCAAGCTAGGCCCTAACCAGATTCTCAAAAGATGTGTGAGGGAGGAAGAAGTTTTTGATATCCTCCCTACATGTCATCATAGCCCTTGTGGAGTCCACTTTTTTGCAAAAAGGACCGCATTCAAAGCTTTACATGTAGGTTACTATCGACCTACCCTTCACCAATATGTGAGAAGATACACTAGCAGGTGTGGCTAGTGCCAAAGGATGGGGAAACCTACACAGAGGGATGAGATGCCTTTGCACCCTCATGTGCCTCTTGAGCCATTTTACAAGTGGAGCATGGACTTCATTAGACCTAGATCCACCATATGGCCATAAAAAGTATATCATAGTCTGCACTGAATACTTGACAAAGTGGGATGAAACAAAATCCGTGAAGGTAGGAACCGAGGAGAAGGTAGCAGAATTTATGAGAGAGAATGTTTTTTACAAATTTGGATACCCCAGAGAGGTAGTCACTGATCACGGGGCACAATTCACATCCCATCTCATTAGTAATATTCTGAGGAGGCACAAGATAAAGCATAAAATTTCCACTTCCTACCACCCTCAAGAAAATGGCCAAGTGGAAGTGACCAACAGATCCTTGGAGAATATCCTCACCAAGGTTGTGAGCAACAACATAAAATATTGGACGGACATATTGGTAGAAGCTACTTGGGCCTACAACACTACTTGAAAAATAACAACAGGGTTCACTCCTTATGACCTAGTCTATAGCAAGAAAGCTCTGCTTTTAATTGAATTTGAGTTCAACATCTTAACGATGGCAGTTGAGTTAAACCTAGATATATCAAATGTCCAACAAGAGAGGTTTTTGCAATTTTATGGATTGGATGAGTTCATGATGCAATCACTCCACACAGAAGTGATTCAGTTGTGAAGGAAGGTCTCGCATGAAAAGTACATTAAGGAAAATATCTTTTAGGAAGGAGATTGGGCACTGTTGTATGACTCAAGGTTTAATGATTTCAAAGGAAAACTATTGAAAAGATGGTTGGGACCTTACAAAGTGGAAAAATGTTATGATAATGGCATAGTTCAGATCAAAACCATAGATGAGGAAGGAATTCCCCTACTTGTCAATGGTTATAGGCTTAAGGTTTACAAAAAGCCCCTGTCTAGGGCATAATTTACAAATTCAATAAACATGGAGTTCTATGTCATGGGAGACTCCATAGTTTCCAGCGCCTCCCCCTCCTAAAAAAAAAAGAAAAAAAGAAAAAAAGAAAGGCATGGTTGAAAACCTCTATGAGGTGCCCAAGGCCAACCATAGGGTTGAAAACCTCCATGAGGCAATCCTGGAGCAAAAAAAATAAGAGAGAAAATGAAAAAAACAGAAAATAAAAGATCCTTGGGTGAAAACCTCTCTAAGGCGCCCAAGGCAGGCCTGTGGATTGAAAATATCTTTGGAGGCAGCCCACTTTCCTTCAAAAAAAAAAGAAAAAAATAAAAAAGAAAGAAACAAAAAAGGAAAAAGAAAGAAAAATACCTATGCACTTATTTGTTTTTTTTGTTTTGCAGGTTATTGATCAAAGATGGTTTTCGGGATCCAGAGGAGAAATTTTTCTTCATTTATCCTTCTTCTCTACTTTCACACTCCAACGTACACCCATTCATTCATTACACCCCTTAGATAGGAAAAAAATTCATTTTTTCTCCTAATTGTAATTGCTACAGGAAAATCCAACATCTATAGGATTCCTGTAGAACTATAGGAAACTATTGTAAATGATACATAAAACTCATTCATGAAGGAAGAATCTATCTCAAGGATTTTTGAACTTTAAGGAGAGCATGATAATTTGTGTTTTTCCTGTAGCTAACATTCCCAAATCCTTATTTCACTCCATGCACAAAGATTCACTCTCTAAACCCTATGTTGCACCATTAACAGCTGTATCATCTGAAACTTGGCATGATACCTCTTCACTCACCTATCCACCACTCCATTCATTCCATGACTCCATTTATAGCCTTCATAAACCATTTCCCTCCATTTTTGAGCAAACTAAAGCAATAAGAAGCAAGAAGAAGAATGCTACAGGAATTGGAAAGTTTCTTGTAGAAAATCTGTGTGTGGCACAACAAGGAAAAAAATGAAGAAACATTGATGAGGATGATTCCAGGTGAGTAGGCACACCAACCATGTCACCTGAAGATTGCCATGCAACACTTGCAAGAAGAAAAGACAAAAAAATATTAAGCATCTCACTTAGAAAAACAGAAGAAGCTCACTCAGAAAATAAACAAGAAAGTAAAAATACAACAAAGAAAATATCATGGATGCAACCACCAAATCCAGTTCCTTGCACTAGCTCATTCTGCACTACACCAAAACCAGGTAGGCTTAGGTATGTCTCTTCACCTCTCACTATGCATTCATAATGTCCAAAATGGTTTGATGTTGAGTTTTAGAAATTTAAAAGGCAAAAAGGTGGCCAGTTAACTTAGCCACCTTCGTAAAGTTAAACTGGAGGAAAAGTAAAAGTACATGCCACCTAGGCAAGTCAAATCAAGTCAAGAGGGAGTGAAAGAGTACGAAGAAGGTGATTACAAGGCTAAGAAATCATTAAATTAAGTGGGACCAATGGTCTCAAAGAGGAAAACTCGTGTTAAGTTAAGTACAAGTCAACACAAAACTCCAAATTTAGTTAAAAATGCCATAAAGGTGAGTTTTGTCTCATTTTCACCATTTTGCTTAGCATTTTGAAGAGCAACAAGAGCAAGAGAGAAGTGGGAGTCATCAGGGAGAGCAACATCGAGATCAGAGCTTGCATGCACCATCATGCTACAAGAACCAGAGATTTGCTACAGGCAACTACAGAGGCAGATCAGCAACGGTAAAAAGGGAAACATAGAGTCACATGTGGGTGAAATTTCTTCCTAAGGCAACCATCTACCAAGAAAAAATACCATAGGATGGAGGTAAGTCGTTACCATCCTCCAACACTGAAAATTCTCCATGAAATTTACACACATCAAGTTAAATTTTGAAATTGAAGGGTAAAAAATTTGCATTTGTTTAAGACCTCCATCTCCAAGACATCTTCACATAACTCTCAAACATCTCAACACCCTCCTATCACAACAATTAAAATGGGAGGGGTATTCAATAGAAGGGAGCCAACTAACATTAAAATAATGAGGTAGCATCCTCAAGTCAGTGAATTTTTTAGAAATCACCAATGGCTAGGGTTATTCGAGCTTTTGAAAGGTTTTGATGAAGAGATAGCTCGAGAATTTGCAGTGGCTCTCCAATCATAGTCAGAAGAGAGATCCACCTGAACTTATAAGCAGATTCACAACTTTTCCCTTAGGAGTTAAATGTGTCAAAGAGAAAATGCCAAACATTTCAGCCAAGAAAAGCTTCTTTTACCAGGAGAAGAATACATTCAAGACAATAACAGATTGAGGAGAGAAAGCCTTCCATACCCCTGGGATGAAGTACCCTTGCATATCATGAAATTTATTTCTTGTGAAGGTTGACTTAGTGTAGTATATGTGTATCATTTTATATTGTTGAATGAGCTTAGGTTTCAAGGATAACTCCCTCTAGAGTAGAGCTTAAGCATCCCTAATTTTATCTTGAGCTCCATAACTGACATGAGAAATAAGGTGAGGCAAAGAAAATACCAGCGTTTGGTCAGTCATGGCCTTATAAAACTGATAGTGAATGATTCTTTGAGAAGATTAAGCCTCCCTATATCTTGGTCCTCTTTCATAGACATGGATAGGGAAGCCTTCATAGCCACCCAAATAGGACAAACCTCTGCCTCTAGTCTTAGAGAGAGGGAGGTAGAAGAAGAAGAAGAGGAGGTTGAAGAGGAGGTAGAAGTTGAGGAAGAAACAGAAGAAATGGAGATTGAAACAAAAAACACATAGACAATAGAGATAGAGAAAGAAAAATTTGAGGGGGAGAAGGAAGAAAAGAAAGAGGAAAAGAAAGAATTGGACTCTATCCTAGGAAATGAAACCTGCCCTCAAGACACCAACATGTCACCAGACATTACAGATTAGGAAGTGGCTACTACCCTAGCCACGTTGAGCACACCTGTAAAAACAAAAAGGAAGAGGCAAACACCTATTTATTTTAGGACTAGGAAGAGTCAAAGGGTGAGGCAAGGGAAAACACAGACTCCCACTAAGAGCCCTAACTCCATTGAGGAATCACCAAATAAAGATGATGAAATAAGGTTAGAAGAAGGAAGGGTGCAAGAGGTCACCTTAACTGTGAGGACCCCTATAACCTACATTACAAGAAACTCAAAAAGGTTGGCATCCCATTCACCTCATGCAATCCCAACAGACCCTCAAAAGATTGAAAAGAGAGAAAAACAAGAAAAAGAGGGTCTTCAACAAGAAAAACAGATTTTTCTACATGAAACTTTGTTTTTTCTACATGAAACTCTAGTAGGCCTAGAATTAGAGAAAAATGCCTTGGTTGAGGAAGAAAAGACAACCATATATTGTTAAGAGGTCAAAGAAGTTGAGGACAAGGCACAATATGAAGGACATGATGAAAAAGAGGGATAAAATTATGACAAGGAGGATCCCACCTCACCAAAAATGGTCCTCAAATATGTAGCAATAGTGCCAAACCCTAGCCCTCAACCCAATCTTAGCTCCTACTACACATACATTGAAGGGGGAAGATTGATTCCTCAGAAGTTCACAGTTCCTTTATTCTATCAGTTGGAAGGAAAGAGGGCACACACTCAACATTGGATGAAGCTTACTGCATCTAAAGGTGTGCATGGCATAGGGGTCATGGAGGGAAATATGGATGAGTTGGGGAAGGTTTTTCTGATGTTAGGCTCAAAGAATCCATGTTGAAATAGCAGCTTCAAAAGGCCCAAGAAGAGAATGTAGCATTTCAGGAGAAACTTTAGCAAAAGGAAAAAAAAATGACCACCATGGCAGATTTGTGAATAGAGGCCATTCAACATAGATATCCATCAGATTCCTATGTTTTTTACCTCAAGGATCAATGGCTTATATTTCAAATCAAAACATTAGCCTCCCATGGATCCTTATCTTTTCAGAACTGCAGACAATTCATTGAATTTTTCAACTAATCAAGTATGGAAGACAAGGAAAAAATGGTAGAGTTCTACATGCACAACCTTGTGTTGATAGACTTAGACATTTGGGACTGCAATCCTAGGATGGGAGACATACAGTTAATGGCATTGGCATCATGGATGGTTAATGAAGAGACAAGAGCATAGGAAATAAGAAGGGTTATGAGGAGAGAAAATATAGAACCTTTACACATTAGGACAGAACTATTCAGCCCTAGGGGAGTCATCAACAACCATCTTAAGATAGAAAAGGATCCTACACTTGAAGAAAAATACCTCCACACACAATCTCGAGCCATGGCTCACTTTGATGATGTTTCTAGGTTGTTGGGAGATGAGTGCATAATGGCTAGCCAAAGGAGATGGAGCGACCTCCCTCACTACCTTAGAAACATGGAGTACCACACAATAGAAATATTGAGAGGTGCCTCAGAAAGATTACCTCTATATAAGAGGGCCATGCAGGCCAAAAAGATTTATTGGCTTGGTTTGAAGCTCAGTCCACCCTTGCTGCTGGGGTTGAGTGATGGAAAATACCAATATGAGCATAAAATAGAGTGGGAAAAAGCTAAAAATAATGGTGGCTTTTACCCTCCTGAAGGGATTCCCACACTTCTTCCTTGGGAAGTCAGAGGGTCCATCAAAGCTCTGAAAAAAATGCAGAACAAGGACTAAGTTACTCAGAGGATGAGAAACCATTTGGTAGGGGTGTGATGGTGAGCTCCATCAATAGGTACATTTGAAGCGATTAATTGTCACCTTTTTTCCTTAGTAAGTCTATTTTTTCTCACATTTTAACTATATTATGGTCTTATGTTGCTAGTGTAGATGGTGATTAAGGCTTTTCATACATCAAATGCCTAACATGAGTTAAATGCAGGAAAATCACAAAGATATTGCATTTCTTATGAATATTTTGATTAGAAAATAAGGAGATATTCTAGGGGTATTTCCCACCTCCTTAACTCCCAAAGGTAGCCAAGGGATCCTCGAGATTCCCTCCAATAGCTCGAAATCAAAGGGAGCCAAGCAAACTCAATATCAAGTCCACCAAAGCTACACTTCACTTGCAGTCAAAGTGGACACATCACCTACTTTTTAGGGAGTTGTTGGTAGCTACCCTATAGGTTAAATAGGGTTTAGAAACAGCGCATTAGGATTCAAACTTTGAAGGAAGCTAATAGACTCTTAGCTCTTGTAATAGGTTTTTGAGAGTTTCATGTTGATGTAATGAGACTATTTTATGCAACAAAATGAGTATTCAGATTGTGCTTCACTTATCTAGTTTAAGAGGGCTAGGCTTGTGGTTTAGGGCCCAATCCATTGGCCTTAGTCTCTCTTGTGTATTCATTCTTTACTTTTATGTCATCGTAGCTATTTTCTTATAAGTGTTTAGCTAGTTTTCTTACTTATTTAATTCACTATTTTTATTTTTGCTTCCATTTGTCTTTACTGTAGATTAAGCTTGCTTACATATTGGTAGAATAGTCTATAAACTTAGAAATTTGTGTGTCAAACCTCCCTCTCTTATCTCTTTCATTGGAGCTTGAAAAGGGTAGACCTTCTCCACAAGACAAAATTGATTTTTAGTTTATGATTTATTCGAATGAATAGTTAGGTTGTTGTAGTGCCATGAACATGTTTAGAATGATGTGTTAGATTTCTATTTGTAGGCTAAAGTAGGCTTGCTTTCCAAATTCAACTCATATTTTCCATTTCCTTCATCATGAATTTGTCAATATTTTTTGCATGAACATGTAGTTTGTTTGCAGGTTCAAGTAGCACAACAAATGAGGACTTCACCAACACCTTCAACTTCATTTCTCACCCTTCATCAACCTTCTTTTGCTCAAAATTGCCATCATCCCTGTTTTCATATTTTTTCATCTTCATACCGTGAGCAAACCCTAAAGGTGAAAGATAGGATTCTCAAGTGGTTTTGAGCTTGGCCAAGGGGTTGGACACCTTCCACTCATCCAAACACACCATCACTCCACCTTCCCTACACTTTTCTCACCAATTTTTGGCCTTGGATTTCCCTAAGAATGTTTCCTGTAGAAATTCAGGACTTTCCTGTAGCACTATAGGAAACCTGTAGTAGCACTTGTACCAGCACCAGTGGGCCCCTCCTTAAGCCCATAAACCACCACCCACCTCATCTATACCTGCCAAAACCACCCAGACACCTTCAACCTTGCACCCATGAGTTCAAGCCCTTCATAAGCCACCTAAGCGATTTCTCCTCCTAGCTGCAAAACAATGCATATACAAGCATAGTTAGGTCATGATTAGCTACATGATTAAAATAATGATAGATAGAACATAGAGTATACAGAGTGTGTTTAGCCATTTCGCCCAGCAAAGTGTGATTAGTTTAGTTTCCTTTATGCAATCTCAATTCAACAATTTACTTCATTCAATATGGCTAGTTTGCTTTCATTTCTTATCATAGCTTAATGTGTAGATTTCTTTCATTGCAGAGTAGTTAGATGTGCTTTCCTGCTGTAGAATAGTTCTTTTCTTGCTGATAGAGTAATGGATTTGAATGATTTTTAGCCCTAGGTATAAATTCAAAAGTGTGATAGAATTCATTAAGAAACCCTAGAAATATCACCCTTTCATAGAGCTTAGAAGAGGATGACATGAGTAGAATGCATCTGTTATGTATATAGCACTGTCACCACCAAGTTTTTACAAACACCGGGTTGATAAATTAAAGTAGGGTAGCCTTTGGGAGTTGCAAAATTCTTAGTGCAATACCAGGTCTCATCACCTAGATTCGACGATATTTGAAATGGTTCCTTGGATTGGTCGCAATCAACTGCAAAATATCGAGGGAAAAATGAGCTCCAAATATTCACTATTGAAGGTAATCTGTGAAATGGTAAAAATGAAAAGTCATTTTGGATATTTATGGTCATTTTTATTGTCATTTTATTCTTTTTTAACATTTTGACCTAGATATGCTTCATTTTTACTATGAAACAAATATGTATAATCCTTCTTGTGGTATTTTGAGCAGGTCGTTAGTTGTTAGCAGGTTCTCATTATGTTTTAACAGGTTATTTTGACCAAAGATTATACTTTTATCTCTTTTTTAGACTCGATATAAAATAACGAGAAAGGAACCCCCTGGAGTCCTCTTTTAGCTCTTTTCAGACTCCCAAAATATGAAAAGATTGTCGAGCACTTATCCTTTCGAATTCGTGAAAGTAAATGAAAAGATGTTGTTGGCTTGTTTTGGGCTTGAACCATGTTTGATCTATGCTGCACAGCAACAAAACCCTTGATCACCAACCCTTTCAGCAACAACCTGCAAGAAGATCGCAGTCTCACTCTAGGTGACTATGGGTGGTTGCAGAACTGGGTTTCTGTAGCGTTGAGGGACTTCACAATGTGGAAAGGCTATTGTGCTACTAATATATTTTAGCATACATAAAATGAATGTGTTGTATAGAACCCTTCACTTACTTCACCACATTCAACACAACACGTTATACAACATCATAAACTACACTGTTATAACATCCAACTATAAAAATTACTTTGCAACAATTGATATTAAGAAAATTGATAAGAACATATAAGAACACAAAGGATATTTACAAAAATTATTCTTTTCTATTATGATCTATATTCAAGTACAATGAGTTCTCCTGCCTGCACACATAGTTATAGGTGGTCTGCGCACTAAGCTGCAGACTCTTCCAAGGTCTCTGTTGCAGACTCTTCCAAGGTCTCTGTGCACTCAGCTGCAGAGCCTTCCCTTCACTACAAAAAATAGATACAAACTAGCCTATAACCATAAAAATTACAATGATCTACTACTTATAGCATGATATTACATCCATTTTTATAATATTACATCATTACAAAACCATGGTCCAAATGCCATGGGTTCCATGAAACAAGAAAATCTAACCCAAACCCGTTACAAAATTGAGGGGCTTTGACCCACCCCGAAGTCCCTAAAATACTGTGTGGTATATCCATAATGCTTTGTTGCATGATCTACTTCTTGCTAAACTCCTCAAAATGCGGAGACTTAGCCAAAATCGAGGCCAAGTTTGGTTGCGCACAATAGACCCCCAACACTCACATGTGACTTGCCCTGAGTCACTCAACTACTTTTCCCTTTTATCTTTTTTGCTATGATGTTGTAGGCACTGTGGAACTTCTGCAACACCTTTGTGACCTACTTCTCCAGACTACAAACTTATTCCAAAAATGCCTCTGTGATTGGTCCTGCAGCCTTCTTAAATGCGGCCTCTTCCTATTGTTGAAGCTCTTGGATCTTTCCGTCCACCTGCTACGAAAACTAGAGAGCCTCATCCTGCCACGGTTGAGTTCTCTCCACCAAAATTTTCTCTACCTTCTTGAGTTCTTCGATCTACTTTTGAAGTGCCTTGCCTTTACTGATTCTTGCGAGATTTTGCGAAACTAGAAAGTTCTTCATTGTTGTCTTGATTTACTCCAATTTCTTATGCTTTTGTTGGATATCGTCCTCTATCTTCTAGACATTTGGATATTCTTGCAGCGAAGTCCAAATCTGCAAGGTTTCCTCTAGTAGTTTTCCACAGTCTGTTGTTGTCTCGGAGATGCCTGCCACTACATTCTTCAGGTTGATCCTATTGAAATTCAACAAGAAAAATGCACACACACTAGTGTGGGATCTCAGGTCACACATGAGTGAGGAATTCTAGTGACACATTAGTGAGAAGGTGTGCAACCAATTTTTAAATAAATTAGAAAATTAATTTTAATCTTATCTCATAACAACTTGTAATAGTTAACTAAGTGTGATAGACTTAGTTAGCTCAATAATTTTGAGTTGAGGGTCAATGAATAAGCATGTAGAGTGATTTTATTATTAATAAGGTCCAGTTGCAGTTGTAGCACTAGTGTGGTGTGAGTGGGATCAATTACCTCACATTATTTGAGTTAAAATCAGTTAAAATCTAACTGTTTGATGAGCTAGTGGAAGATCAACTGAATTAAAATATATTTAATTCACAAGTAGTGATCTACCAAGTAACGGATGATTCACTATTCATAGTTGCATGCATGTGAATTCTGGTGGAGACCCAGTTGAGACAAAGGTTCAAGGCAAGTAAACTATCAGTTGTATTTTTAGCAAACTGCCCAGGTGCAGTTATAAAACCACAGTAAGCCCATGATCAATCGTGTAATCAAGGAAGGCTGAATTTCCTATTTAATAGGGGTTTAATTCTATAGGGATTGCGTAAGCAAGGCAGGCCGAGGGTAGGTTGATAATTGGCTGTGTTTGTCCAATTTTTCCTAGATAAGTGTGAGGCAATTGGTAGAGTCTATGAGGTTTTAGTGAGCACAAATACATTGCATTGTTTCATGATTCCTTGGTTTAATATAAAATAGATATGGAGCAGTTTTGAGCAGTTTGTTTCCCTAGGAAATATCTTATGTTGTGTGATTGATTTACTTCTTTCTCTTACTTGCATGTGATTGAGTGATCATGATTTATATTTCACAAATATTGTAGAGGGATTCAGTATATTGTTTTAGTACATTGCATGATCAGATTGAATCCATTAGTGTAATTTATACGGATCCCTCTCTGTTCCCATACTTTTGGTGGCGTGGTTGGCTGCAACTTCACTTGTAGCTCATTGATCTTGAGTTCATATTCAAACTGTACTTTTGCAACCTTCTTCTTGGATTTTTTGACAACAAGGGTGAGCTTCATGACCTCGTCTTCTACCGGCTCCTCCTAGCAGACATCCATGTCCGAAAATTCTCTGTAAGTGGCTTCAACCACTTCTTTCAACCTTTGCTATTGTTGTTATGCTTGGTCCTTCTCCTTTATTTCCTGGTCGACCTGTTTCTTCAGTACAAATCGCTCTTTTTCTATGTGAATATTCAATTTCTATGTTCACTACTCCCGCTCCTTTATCTCACGTATAATACCTTGATGCAGGTCATGCAATACCAGAATGGGCAGCGCTGCAATGTTTATATTAACCTTGTCCTAATTTTTTTCTTGCTGCTTTAATTCAGCTATGTCAAACTACAAAGATTCGACAGGTATCTGCATGATCGTCATCCAAAATATTGTTTTTTTCAGTCTCTCTGGATAGAGGGGTTGGATTATCGGCGTTGGTTGTCTAACTGTCCGTGCTAACAAATTTACCTTTACAATGCTCTACTCAACTCCTGTTGGGATTGCGCCATAGCGATCCTTGATTCTGCCCCTAATTCCTCTGCCACATCTTGAAAATTTTCCCCAATTTCGTCTATGTCCCCATCTGTAAGGACCAAGGGCATTAAACCATTCGACTTATCAAACATATGCTTCTTCTTACTCCTTGGGGAAACTTCATTGTGCATCTTCCTTTTACCCTTATCCGTCGTTGTCTTCTCCTTGTTCTATTCATTGCCTCCAAGAGGATCTGGCTGACTCCCATTATGCTTCGACTCCAAATCATTTTCCTGCTCTTCTTTTTCCTTGTCTTTTCTGCTCGGGCCTCCATTCTTCGATGTTTCTTCATCCATATGACTACCCTCTACCTCCTCCTCCACCGAAGTCATCCATTCTGCGGACCACTATTGTATCAATGTAGCGAGATCACCTTCAGTGACTAATTAGGGCAGAGGATGCCATGTGTTCATTATATCCTTCCGGGCCTATACATATATCCTATGGAATTCCACCTTGAACTTTACAACTACATTATATTGCTGGTACAAGCTTGGTGATAGCCGAGGATACCGTTTCACCACCATATGTAGATCCATGTGGTACAATACAAAGAAAACTTGGTTCTCTTGTACTCTCGACGACTCGGTAGTATGCCATAACGAGGCATACCACGCTGCTTCGCACACATATTCTTCTACCATAGGAAATTGTGATTCATATAGTTCTTTCCATGTCTTTAGTGCGATCATCTAAATAAGCCACACATAGTGAAATGATGAACCTTTTTCCTGGGCTTCACGATAGTCCTCCAAAAATTCCCTGCATAGATACCAAGTCTAGTTGTATTAGACCCTGTTATTGCACTGCGCAGCTAGTGAAAATAATGTCGTGTGGACTTCATTAGCTCGAAATTTTCGCATAATATTTCCAGCCAAGATATGTGCGGCGAAGCATACTCGGTTCTTTATCAATTTTATATCGCAACCTCACTTTCCATTGACTAGTTCGAACTTCTCCATCATGGTCTATGTTATTTATTTGTCTTGATCCTTACCCACAAAACATTTGGTGGGATCCCTACCTTGCTATGGTAATATGGTAATTCTTGCTATTAGAATGTCATCAATGAGGATCCTCTTCCCTAGCCGGAGGCATTCGTCGTGTAGCAAAACGAGCAATTGTCTTATGCAAGAAGTGTTGATTGTACTTCTGTCGAACTGTCGCACATACAACATGTTCAAAAATCAATAGCATTCCAACCCTCTTGTTGACTTAAGTGGCTCCAATTTTGTAACTCCGCTCTCCAGATAATGGATCGGATTTAGTTATATACTTGGAATGAACACTAGATACTTGGTCTGGTCATTGAATTCTAAATCTTAAAACTTCAGCTCTGGGATTCTTCCTAGCATTTCTCTTGCAAATTGGCATTTTATCTAGTATCAATGGTGTGAACATGCCATAATTCACATATTTGGAGTCTTTCACAGGTTTAGCATTTGGTTTCCTAGGTGGAAAGTATGGTGGAAGTGGCAAAAAAATTATTGCACCGTATGTCTCCATATTCTGTTCTTCATCTTTGTTATCTTCAACAGGTTTGGGTTTGGGTTGTGGCTTGGTGAGCTTCTTATCGTGCTTCTTCTTTGTTCTTTCTTCCTTATGTTTCTTCTTTTGCAATGATGTTCGGTGCAAGAAAGATGATGTTGTGGTTGATGGTGATGCTACAGGTGCAGTAGATGGTGTTGTGGCCTCCATGATACCTTCTAAACCTCTCTCTTTAAATATGTAGATGAAATCTTCAGTGTTTCTACAATCACACAATTTATTCAAGTTCTCAACAATTAGCAATTTTTAAACTCTCAGACAACAAAGTGCTAAAATCTTGGCTGGACACGACTTTTAATAGCGCTCTTGATTTTTTAACCTCATCATTAGATCAAATATTGCTCGGATCTAGTTTATTAACTGCATATCTCTTTCTAGATCCTTGCCATCATGTCTCCATAAATTCAATTTTCCGCTCCTCCAATGGCCATTTCCCCTTTTAAAGGTCATATTTATCCGATTAACTTCGATGCACCTTATACTGTGGCAAACACCCCATATTACGTCGTGGCTACTATGAACTCTATTTATACAGAGTAGTTTATATTCCAGTGCCCACTTTCAACTGCAGGTGGCACTAATACTTTCCTTTTTATTCTTTAGTGCGAAGCTGTAGGGGCAGGGTTGTCCCTGTACAACTTCAACCTATTGCCATTTATCTTTCCTTGAATCAATTCTTCATTCAACTTCGCCTCCATCAATAATATGATTTATAATATATGGGCCCAACCAATGTGTTTTGAATTTTCCTGGAAATTTTACAAACTAATTTTCATAAAGGAGAACAAGGTCTCCTACCTTGAACTTCTTATGCTTGATATATCTATCATGCCAAGCCTTCTCTCTTGCTTTCTGCACCTGCTGATGGAATCCTACTACAAATATGTCTTTTTCCAGAGCAACCAACAATGAAATTCTTTCCTTTATTGTTTAAGGATCTGCGATATCTGTGAAGGCTGCAATTCTCAAGCTAGGCACAATATACTCCATGGGAATCATAGCTTCTTGTCCATATACCAACCTGAAGGGTGTCTGACCCATCAACTTCTTACATGTGGTCCTATAATCCCATAACACAGCTAGAATTATGAGATCCCAGTCATCTCTGTTGAAATTGCATACTTTGGAGAGCGCAATCTCTAAATATTATTAAATTCCTCCATTGTCCCATTGGCTTGAGGGTGAGAAGGAGTAATCTACTGGTGATATACCTAGAACTTCTCAGTCAATGCTTCGATTTTCTTATTTAGGAAATGTGAGCCTTGGTAACTCATCAATATATTTAGACATCCAAATCTAGAAAATATATATTCAAAAATATACTTCGATGCAATTCTGTACTGGTTTTTCTTCGG